>CALNHX010007269.1:0-76458 GCA_940337035.1 Agriotes lineatus
CTGATAATGATTTTTTATTGTGCACTGAGACGTAGAAGATTTGAGCATTTTGTCACCATCTATAGAACATTCGTGGACACACCAAAAGTTTTAGTTATGCCTCATGGCCACCTGCAAACTGTCGAACCTTCTAGTGCAGCGAACTTTTTCTTATTGATAAACTACATGTATGTATAAGCCGTTCACGACCTTTTTCGGACAGAGTTGGCTATAATTTTTTCTTTTCATGTTGGACTAACTGATTCGATGATGCAGCGGATGCAACTTTTTTTTTCTGTCAGTGTCTGTTCGACATTTTCTTGCCACCACATTGCCAGATTTATTATTTTAATATTCGTAAGATAATAAATGATTTATCAAATGCGTAAAAATAATTTTAATTTCCGCCAAAGGAAAAGTCAAAATGCCCAAAATAATTTTGTTACAACAAGAAATTTCCATTAAACGATGCTACTTCCAATTTAAAAAGGACAGACCAAATTTAAAAGAACGCGAGTCGATGTGGAAACTAGAGAACATCCGGCAACAATGTAGCTATTCAGAAAATATAACCTTAAACTGAAAACAACCTAACCTAACACAAAAAGTGTCAATTTCCATTAGGGAGTTTAGTTGCCACAGAGGTACTGCCAACAAAATTACTAGATGGTCATAGCCTCACCTGACCCAAAAAGATCGTGAACGGCTTATATGTACTATCTGTAACCTCATTTACCTTTCTGGTGCTTTATACACTTGCATCTGGCGGTATAATGCTCAACTTGCCTCGGATTCGGGTTACAGAGTTGGAGCGCGTCTTTTGTGCTTGCGCAGCAACCATTGTTTGCGGTGTGTGTCTTCGTGATGTGTTGACCGTGTTACTCTATCTCTTAGGTCTGTGGTTCTGAGTAGTACACAGTTAATTTGGTGCCCAACTGTGAATGGTCTCACCGAGCCTGATTCCAATCGCCAAGGCTGCGGAAAAATTGCGTCCTCTGCGGGATTCGAACCGAGGACTTGCTTATTGCAAGCCTAGCACTTTCCCCTGCGCTACGCGGCTTCTTGATAAACTACATATTTCTTTAAATAAGAGTCGTTACTCGTTTATATTTCTTTCTGAAAATTTCTTGAGAGCTTCATTTATTCCGTTATATATTACATGAAATCATATAATTTTACAATTTAAGGAAATTGCAGCTTAAGGTAAACATACCGCGATTATAATTCGAAGGCAACCATGAATATCTCGATTATTTGAGGAACTAGAGGGATGATTTAAATTTGGCAGTCTGCAGAATTTTATTATGAACAATAATCTATAAGGAAATTTGGTCTTTACCGATATTCCTGCAATTCTAAAGAAACGAAAAACTCAGTTTAGCTACCTGCCAGTTACACGTGTGAATATGCAATCCATAGATAATATATACGTTTATTATAGCATTCTATTGACTATTAGTATATTCTATTATCATTATTTGCGAGTGAAAATTTTGAATCGCGAGTGCCCCAGCACGAGCGATACAATTTCTCACGAGCTTATAATGGCATTTCGCTCACGTGTGATATACGACGTTTTATCTTACAGTAGCAATTCTTGTGCCTAAATAGTTTGCGCAGTCAGAATATGTCGCGAAATAAATTTATAATTAGTCGCCTATGATTTGTGATATACGTTTGACAGTACTGAAGTGTATTGGCAGTACTGAAGTGTATCATCAGTCTATATCAAATTCGAGGTTCGTAGGTTAGGTTTTGTTTGTTATTTGACACAGCCTGACGCAAAACTTAACCTGAAAATTACGAATTTGACATAGCTTGACAGTGCTACCAACAATGCAGTAGAATAAATAATGAAAACGCACTTGTGAATAAAACTTCATTTTAGTCACTGAAAACAGTTGAACAATGTATGGTAATAGGCGCTACTGTAAGATAATAGTTATTTAACCAACAAGTGTGTTAATGAAGGCGATTAATAATCGAAACTGTTTAAATCACGAACGAGCGATAGCGAGTGAGTGCCTTTAATAGTTGAGATTATTAATCGTCCATTAACAAACGAGTTGATTACAAAATTTTTTAGTTGACCACAAAATCTTTTTTGTGGTGAAAAATTTGATTAATACAACTAACCTCCATGCAAAATATCATCAAAACGTGAAAATCACAAAAACAGTTAATTAATGAAAAAGAGTGTATTAATCAAAAACAGTGTATTAATGACATCTATTAATCCATCCTTTTTTAGGAAAAACAATTCATTAATATTGAAATTAACAAGCGGTTAACGAAAAAATATATTATATTAGGTGATGGCCGCAGCTTTTAGCTCGACCTCTCGCATAAGAAATATTTAGTTAAAACAAGCATCGTTTAAGTAGCGATTTTGTAATTCCGTGTATATAGGTTAAATAAATATTTTTTAAAAAATAATTTCTACAACCTGTTCCTTGCTTTCAACTTTTTTTATTTATTTCTACGATTGGGTCAAAACTGACAC
This sequence comes from Agriotes lineatus, assembly GCA_940337035.1. Lineage (NCBI taxonomy): Eukaryota > Metazoa > Arthropoda > Insecta > Coleoptera > Elateridae > Agriotes > Agriotes lineatus. Next base: position 2,483 of record CALNHX010007269.1, read on the forward strand.
TTCTTTACACAATTTCCAGTATCAAAACTTCAAAAGTGTCGGTTTATATCACTTTTATTTTTGCTGTGCAAATTACGTTTTTTATTGCACGTCAGCAATACAAACGTAAATTGTACGTTTTGTCTTTAATTGTTTGTCTTGCATCTTTTTGCACTTGGTACATACATAGCCTTTTACAGAGAATTACTCCTTTATGAATATTAAAAACATGACATGTTCCACATTTTCTTGAAATTGATAAATTAAATATACCACACCAAAAATATATTGTAATTATGAAAATATTTCCACATTTCGCAAAAGAATTTGTTAATACAATATGAAGAATATGAACTTGGAGACCTTTCCCTCTCGCAAGATCATTCACTACGCAATTCGTAGCAAATTAAACATCTAGCTAGACCTCGATGTGGAACAATATAGGAGTATGTAATCTAAATAAATGTATTGTTGTACATAGAATAAATACTTTACAAAGCCAAACTTGAAACCAATAGACCAATATTGTACTGACTTGCTTATATTTGTTTAAATTTAATTTTTAGATTCTGTAGTAAAAAAATATGCTACATTGTTTAAATACTCCGCATATATCTGCAATAATATTAAAGTTCTCAACAGTTCTAACCTGAAAATTATTCGTTTACAAAAAGTTTTAAATGATTTTATTAAACTCTAGAGAATCATTTAAGACCCTGTTTATCACATTATGGCAGTTCAATAATTTCCATTTATATTCGGTATTAACTTATGATGCTGAAATCAAATATTGCATTCGTTAGTCATCGAGTTTGTTAGTAGTATTTTTTGTACTAATTCGCGATATTGTATATGTTTTTTTGAGCCAGTCTTTTACTGGTTTGAATTTTAAGGCAGAGTAGCAGTATAAAATCGTTTATGGGAAGACAGTTAAATTTTATTTTTCTCGAATATTGTAGGATTTCCCTACAAGTCTACATTAAATTTTAGGACAATGTCGATTGTTATTTAAATCGCAACGTGGACTAATTCCAGGCTTGTCAAACCAATTAATCTTATAACAATATTGTTCAGCGAACTAAGATTCAGTTGCATACGATTTTTGCAATATGTTAATTAAATCTGTACCATTTACAATATGAAACCTTTATAGTAAAAGAAATGTTTTGAAAAGGTTACAGGTAGATAAAAACTTCAAATAAAAATTATAAACGCAATAATACTGCCAGAGTAAATTATTTTTTTAGTGAGTGGTGATATGTAAAATTTTTGGTTTTATCAGATTAATGAAGTATCAGCTGTGAACTTTTTAAAATCTTGTTTTGGTGATAAGGAATCTTTTACGTGAAAGTTTCGGCCCACATTCCTAAGTTACTGCTTCTAACATAAATAGCGAAGGAACTCCACACATGTTCGACTGTTATCTAATTGACCATGAGTAGCTATCAATAAGCGCTTCAGTGGAGATGCGAGCTTGTAATATTAAAAAATTCGGAGGCATGGCTGGAATTCTTCTTGTAAACGCCTCTTTAACTCCACAGAGGTATTCAAAATCAACATTATTCATATAGTACAACACGAGAATGCTTTAATCCCGCGTGATATAATCTAGACACTACATGATATTTTGGACACGGAAGAGCGCGGCTATGAAACAGGGTAACCATTAAACAACCGCATGCATGATTAATCAAGTAGACCGAGTTATTGATGCGTTGCGATTTAGTTATACAGGCGCTAAATACATTTACAAAAGTCACCTAAAATGCATTATGAGTTTGCGACGTGGTTATTTTATCCATCCCAATTTCTATGTGGCATTCCGGCTGTTCCTTTAGCTACAATCAGGAACTCGCTGATTAAATATGTTTGTAACAGGCAGATCTCAAACTAGTTCTTTGGTGCCGAATCAAAACTAGAAATAATTAATGACCAAGAGTATCGTTGATCGAAAAAGTTTAAAAAACTCGTTTTAGCAACCTTTAAATAGAAATTCAAATAACAATTCTTATTAAAAATGTAAATGTTTCTTATAATATTGCAAAAAATAAAAATAGCAGCCAGAAATCGACAATATTTAAATTCTTTGTTCAGTTAGTTTGGTATACAAGAACTTGGTGAATTGCATTAGTGTATCAAGCTTTGTAATGCATCTGCTTAGTATGTGGAAGGTCCTGGTTTCGATTCCCACCGCCGTCTGTTTTAATTCATGCTTGTAGGCGATTTTTTTGAGTCAACAGAGTACCTTGTCTGAGGTAAATGTCGCGGCAGTACTTCTACACCTTTCCGGACCTTACCTTCAGTTTCGCCCTTTCTTCCTCTCACCCATTCTGTTATTCCCGTTTTTGGGACGCCCCTATATCGGTCCATCCCCAGTTGGGGAAATTGAAATACCTTGAATCTGACTCACCACTTGGCGACTGTAGAGATAGGAATTTTCTTAATAATAAAATAACTGTACAAGATACATTTTTGAAGAGTGGGTAATAAATAGACAGTTTTATGTCATTGCACTTGTGCATTGATTGTGAATGATTGCATATATCTGCTTATTTTTTTTGAAACGCCGCACATTCTTTTAAATTAACAATTAAGTAACAAGTAATGCTTTGTATTGTTGCGGTTGTTATAGACAAGATTTAGGCTTGGAGTACCGGTTACCTTAAAACACTTACTGCTATGGTAATAGGGTCACAGTCCTACTAGAATTTTTCCGAAACTAATGTGTTCCAAACATCGTCCATTTTCCAGGAATATGGATAGGAATAGTGGGTCCTATGGCATGGTCATCGCGTTAGCCAGGTCTGGCTTCGATGGGGCATGCGAAGCATTTGGTGTATGCGACTGAGATATAATTGTACAAACGTTAAATGAGTTGAAGCATAATTTAGGAAATTTTGCTTTGCTACAATTTTATTCACTTAAATTACGAAATAAATAATAGCGCAATAACAGTAAGTTATGTATAGATCATATCCTAACAAATTTTGGAGTTACGTGACGTCAAAATAAAGTTTTAGATTCGTTTAATTTTAATTGTTGAAGGTTTTGCCAGTTACTTTGAATCCGTATACTCTGATCCTGAAAAATTTAAATTTTAAGGTATTACAATCCGAGACTATTAATGGCATCTCTTGTTATGATTTTTGAATAATATCTGTAGCGGTTATAAAGAAAACCATTAAAAAAATTCAAAATAAACAGTCTTGTGATCCAGATTTATTACCTGCATATTTATTTAAGGGCCTTGCTGAATTCTTAGCTTACCCATTGTGTCAGATATTTAATTTATCTATACGAACCAATACTTTTTCTGATAGCTGGAAGATATCCAAAGTTTACCAATATTTAAAAGTGGGGGTAGAGATATGATAGTTAACTACAGATCAATTGCATTGGTCTCAGTACTAGCGAAAGTATTCGAATCCTTAATATACGATGAAATCTGGATCACTTTAGGCACTACCTAATAATTGAGCAGCATGAGTTCACCCCTAAGAAAGCTTATATCGAATCTTCTAAAATATGCTGAACAAATATCAGACGCGTTGGATAAAAATAAACAAGTGGACAGTTTATACACAGATTATCCAAAAGCCTTCGATAGAGTATATAATTTTAGATTATTCAAAAAACTAATTCTTTACAGTTTTTGAGAAAATGTTATTAAACTTATTTCTACGTACTTGTTGGGCACTTGGGCAGGCCACAATATATACCGGGTGTCCATTCTCAAAGTCGAACATAGGCAATTAACATTAATGCATTCACTCATTCTATATTGAAACAATTCATTTTTCTGTAGATAATTTTAACAGACGTTGACAGAAAATACGTGATTTACGCCAACTAATTAGCAATTTTTTTGACAAATGCTATCGAACTTGAAAAGCAAGGCATGGCATATTTAAAAATTCCCAAGTTTTAAATTAGTATTTTAGAATAAAAATCGCATCTTGAATATTACTATTGGTATCATTTGATGCGTAATAATTTTATCTTTCCATTGATACCATTACCTTCCCTGTAAGTTGAATTGGCGAGCAGGAATCGGCAAAAACGTCCAATACAATGTTAATCGCCTATGTTCGACTTTGAGAACGGACACCGGTATATTACTAGCGGACCTGACAGACGTTGTCCTGCCCGCTGCTTGCTATTAGCGGACCCGACAGACTTCCTGCCCGGTGCCTGCTATTAGCGGACCCGACAGACGTTGTCCTGCCCGCTGCCTGCTATTAGCGGACCCGACAGACGTCCTGCCCGGTGCCTGCTATTAGCGGGTTCAGCAAACGTTTTCTCGATTTTCGAATTTTCGATTTTTTTCATTTTAAAACATATTGGGGTAGTGGGGGGGAGGTGAAATTTTAGGGTTATATGTTCTGATATGCGAGAAATCTTTAAAAAATTAAAACAAAGAAATTCGTCAAAAATTTTAAAAAATCCTAGAACCCGATTGCAGCGCCACCTACCGAGTCCAATTGTGAATCTAAACCATACAGGGACCCACTCAAACACACACAAAAATTTCATCAAAATCGGTCCAGCCGTTTAGGAGGAGTTCAGTGACATACACACGTACAGAAGAATTATATATACAGGGTGTCCCAACGGTCTGCATTTTTTTTGATAGCGGCTTTAATATTATAAATATCAAAAACTTGTATCTAGAAAACTTGTAGCGGATATCGGTCTCCATAACCTAAAATTATTTTTGCATATACTGGGTGTTCCGTCTAGCAGTGGCAAACCAAACTTATAATTTTTTTAAATAGAACACCCTGTATATTTTATCATTTTTAGAAGTCAATTTAACTGCTGATTAAAAGGATATAAGGTTATATGGGTTTTAAATGGATAATTTGGTAGTTATTCCTCATTTTCTTTAAAAAATTGCCTTAATTTGCAAGATTGATATCACGGCACTACAGCAGGTATCACTTTCAAGCCTATGTAAAAAATTTATTAACATGTAAGGTTTAAAACTCATACAACATTTTAACTTTAGTTTTGCAATTTATACAGGGCGCTTAGAATTAGCGGACCTCAAAATTTCTCATTTTTTTCAAATGGAACACCCTGTATACGATTAAATATTTGAATGGCCAGTTTCAAAAGCTTTCAAAAAATATAGGGTTTTATGCCTCTAAAGTTGTTAACTGCGGAGTTATTTCAGTTTAATTTTAAATAGAATAATATTTTATTGCAATTTAACGTGAATTTACCTAATCTATACCAGTATTAAAATAGTATTAAATTTAATAAAGATGCCAAGTTTGAAAGTTAGTTTATGGAAATTAATATCAATAAACACATCTTCCAATACGTTGCTTGCACCCTTAAAAGTTTCAGTTTACAATTATTATAGCTTCCTAGTTTGCTATAGGAATTAGAATAAGATAGGTAACAATGAAAAAAACAGTTGAATGGTTTGTCAATAAACAACAGCTAATGTCAATCAAACATCAAAATTTTGCAGTTCGACACGTTGTTTATGTTTCTGATTTAAAATGAATTTTCCAACGGGAGAATTAGTGAATATGGTTTATACTTTAGGGGAGTGTAACAGAAATTGTTTATTAGCCAGTCGAGTTTATGCAGAACGTTATCCTGATGCGCGTCATCCACAAATATCTACTTTTGCAAAATTGCGTGAAAGATTTCAAGATACAGGAAGTGTTGATTACCCCAAGAAAAAAGTGGTAAACCGTGCTGTTGCTAATGACGAGAACGAATTAATGATTTTGCTTTCATTGCAAGAAGATCCGCATACAAGTCTCCGAGAAATAAGTTCAGAAACGGGCATTAGCAAAAGTTCTGTACATCGTATTATTAGAAAACACCATTACCATCCCTACCACATCATGCTACACCAGGATCTTTATGGAAATGATTTCCAAAAGCGCATAAATTTCTGTACAGAGATGCTGCAAATTATTACTTTGAATCCTGAATTTTTGCAACTAGTACTTTTTAGCGACGAGGCTACTTTTAAATCAATGCTTTAGTAAACAGGCACAATATGCATTATTATGCCACTGAAAATCCCCGCTGGCTTCGACAGGTTGATCATCAGCATCAGTGGTCACTGAATGTTTGGGGTGGAATAGTTAACACACAAGTTATTGGTCACATTTTTTTGACGAACATTTAACAGGCGACCTTTACCGAAGATTTTTAGAGGAAGATCTGCCAGGATTATTAGAAAACGTGAATCTACATACTCGTCGTTTAATGTGGTACCAACATGATGGAGCTCCACCCACACCATCACCACAGTGTTAGGACGTACTTAGACAACTGGCTACCTGGTAATTGGATTGCAGGAACGGTCCTATAGCTTGGCCAGCCCGTTCTCCCGATATTACTCCCATGGATTTTTTCTTATGGGGACACTTTAAGTATGAGGTGTATAAAGATCGACCAACAACGAGAGAGGATATGAAAAATCGCATAAGAAGAGCCTTCAATAATATTCGCGTGCAAACTTTGCGCGATGTCCATCATACATTCATAAGGCGCTTACAACTATGTATTCAAGAGCAGGGGAGAATAATTGAACATTTGTTATGAATTACCAATCACTTTTTTAAACACTTTGTTACATTTAAATTGATTAAGATATTTTGTTTCAATGTTTAAATTTCATTTTGTTTTCAGTTGTCCACTGAAAAATTTATTTTGCGTTTAAATTAAATTTTGTAAACTGCTAAATTTCTGTTTGATTAACATTAACTGTTGGTTTTTGAAAAACATTGAACTGTTCTATTCATTTGTTTTACTCATTTGTTACCTATCTTATTGTAATTCCTATAACAAAGTAGGCAGCTATAATAATGGTAAACTGGAACTTTTAAGGGTGCAAGCAACGTATTGGAAGATAAGTTTATTCATATTAATTAGCAAAATAACTTTCAAACCTGGCATTTTTACTAAACTTAATATTATAATACTAGTATTTCTATTACGTAAATTAAAGTTAAATAGCCACAAAATGTTACTTTATTTAAAATTAAACTGAAATAACTCTGCACTTAACAACTTTAGAGGCATAAAACCCTATATTTTTTGAAATCTTTTGAAACCGGCCATTCAAATATTTAATCGTATACAGGGTGTTCTATTTGAAAAAAATGAGAAATTTTGAGGTCCGCTAATTCTAAGCGCCCTGTATAAATTGCAAAACTAAAGTTAAAATATTGTATGAGTTTTAAACCTTACATGTTAATAAAATTTCTTTCATAGGCTCGAAAGTGATACCTGCTGTAGTTCCGTGATAGCAGTCTTGCAAATCAAGGCAATTTTTTAAAGAAAATGAGGAATAACTACCAAATTATCCATTTAAAACCCATATAACCTATATGCTTTTAATCAGCAGTTAAAAGGGCTTCCGAAAATGCTAAAATATACAGAGTGTTCTATTTAAAAAAATATAAGTTTGGTTTGCCACTGCTAGACGGAACACCCAGTACATGCAAAAATAATTTTAGGTTATGTAGACCGATATCCGCTACAAGTTTTCTAGATAGAAGTTTTTGATATTTTTAATATTAAAGCCGCTATCAAAGAAATGCAGACCGTTGGGACACCCTGTATAAAGATAAGCAAGCCGCCTCCGAGACATTTATTGCACTGTCAGGCGCACCACAAGGCTCCAAGCTTGGATCACTGCTATTTTAAATTGTTATTAAGGACATTACAAACGTAATCAGTGGAGCAAGATACCTACTTTATTCGGATGACCTCAAAATATACAAGGCAGTCAATGATATCAATGATTACCACGAACAAGATACCTAATTTATTCGGATGACCTCAAAATATACAAGGCAGTCAATGATATCAATAATTACCACGAACTACAATGCAATTTTAACAGTGTACTGCAGTGGAACGAAAGAAACAAACTATCTCCTCATCCACAGAAATGTAGAGTAATGCGCCAACGCCATATTAATCAACGGGAAAACTCGAGAAAGAATAGAACATGTGACTGACCTGCGAATTCGGTTTGATAAAGAATTCAAGTTTAATGATCGTATTTTAGAAATGGTAAAAAGATCCTGTCGTGCTCTCGGGTTGATTATAAGATATCGTATTCATTTTATTATACCAATTCATACTGTGGTCCAAATTAGAGTACGCGTCACGGTCATCTAATAGAACGAATTTAAAAAAAATAGTGATGTATTTGTACTACCTATGTATAAAGAGCATAACATTTATCTCATTTTGATACCGTATTTCGAATTGTTAACGCTATATGAATTTAATTCTTTAAAAAGGAGACGGTATTTCAATGGTGTAGTATACACGATTTTCATAGTTAAGTCGGCACTATTGCTAACCTCGTTACTATTGGAGCTAGAAAGTCAGTTAAGTTGGCAAACTAGTAGTATTTTTTTCCCCAATTACGATGGTGAAAACGGAATAAAAATCGAACATCACCTTCGCGAGTTATGTCAAAAAGTTTTATTTTTTCAAATGGGACACTCAGTGTACAATATTCACAATCGATAGGGAAGTTGAATTCTGAACGCGATGTTCGATTTTGATTCCGTTTACACCATCGTAATTGGCGAAAAAAAGACTACTAATTTGCCTACTTAACTGACTTTGTAGCTCCAATAATAACGAGGTTAGCAATAGTGCCGACTTAACTATGAAAACCGTGTATATACAGGGTGTTTTAAAATTGCACAGAACAAATATAAGGGCGTTATTCTGCATAAAAAAATAAGAGAAAAACTCTAATGAACATATGTCCTAAACTCATTAATTTCAAAGATATCCTTAATCAAAAATTGAAGATAGCAATTCGTTTTTAAAACGTTAAGATTTAATGGGCTGATATTTTGTTCCAACACATGTTTTTTTTTGTTTACATACAATATGTGGGCGTTGCTCCATAGTAAAAAGTGGAAAAATAGTAAACATACGCTCCAAAATAAATTATTTCAGGTTTTCTTTTTTTTTTCTTTTGTTTTTTACAAATTAGAATTTATGGTAACTGTTCGAAGTTATCTCATTCTTCTGAATCACTTATAATAATTCTGACACTTGTAAGTAAAACAAACAGATAATGAAAACAAAACACCAGCCTACTAAATATAAACGTTTTAAAAACGAATTGCCATCTTTAATTCTTTGATCAAGAATATTTTTGAAATTAATGATTTTAGAACATACAGTATGATCGAAAACTTTTAACTTCTAGAGGACTGTGGAATTATTTTGTCAAAAAATTTTGCTGGCAGTCGTGGTAGTAAAAGTCACATTGGCATTTTATATCTGTCAGTTGAAGGTTATGTCAGGATTGTCATTTCAACAAATACAAACATTCTTATTGAATACATAAAAATGTTAGTAACAAAAACAACTACAGCTATTCAAAATGATTTGCTGCATTTTCCATACACAGAACCACCTAGTGCTTGGCATTAAACATCCTGTAAAAGTTAAGTTTATCTGTCAAAATTGTATAGCTTATATTATTAAGTAGCTTTACTCATCACTGCCAACATTAATTCAATTTTTTTAAAATCCACAGTCCTCTAGACGTTAAAAGTTTGCGATCATACGGTATGTTTATTAGAGTTTTTTCTTCTTTTTTGTTGCAGAATAACGCCTTTATATTATTGTTCTGTGCAATTTTGAACACCCTGTATATGTGTTACAGTTACAGTCTATGACCCGTTATTGTAGGTATAGCATCCTTTATCTAATAGACGTATCTGTCCGGGATGCTGTTTTGTCTGTCTGGACGCTGTTTCAGCAGCCAAACCGTAAGAGAAAAAAGTTATTAAAGTTATATGTTTGGAATGGTCATGTCAGGTCAGGAACCGAATTTCAGTCTCTAACACTAATTATTATCTTAATTATATCCTAATCCTAACTTTTTAGGTTAGATTCTAGGCAAATTTTATCAAGGCGAATGCGACTGGTAGTTTGCTACCAACATTGACGTCGTATACGTACGTGTGGTGAATACGCGTTCTATTTGCAAAACGGTCTTTTTTGTTTTATTAAATGAGACATTTGTCTCACTTGACTGCTAGTATCTAGTTATTCTATAGAATAATGGATCCATCTAGTAAAAGTGTAAAATAACACTGCAGCTAGATATTCTATAGAATAACTATAGCTAATCCATAGATTAACTAGGTAAAGCATAAAATATTATTTTCATTTTATACTTGAACTAAAGGATCAAGTTAGTGTATAGAATTTCTAGTTTTTCTATAGAATAACGGAATTTCACACTTTAACTGTAAGATATATACAAATTAATGAATAAATAATATGGTAGATGACTCTAATAGTTTATCCAAAATTGGTTTTTACATTCTTCCGGTTCAGATTAGAACACATGAAAATTTCGCTCTTACATCTCATTATTATAATTTACCTACAAATCGGATACTTCAACTGTATAACTCGAAGGCTAACACTGTTGATATATTGTGCACAGGTAGTTTACCTAATTTCACATTATGCTATACTGGATTAGATATTTGGTTTTCAGTTGTGGCTCTACGTGTTTTCACCTAATGGTAGTTAGAATTATAATTATAATAACTAGAACAGTATTTCCTTTGAATTCACTTTTTATTCTAATTACTAGAAGCTACAATGTAATAGGGCTCATCAGCCTGTTTTTAGCCGTATATATAAATAAATAAATAAATATGTTTATTGAGACTTTTTAACTACAAATAAGATCTTCATCAATTCCTGAAATATTTCCCTTTCCACTATGGCATGTTTAAGAAATCGTATTTGAATCAAATTACTTCTAATATCTCATGTTTATAGAATTAGCAATTCTGAGAAACACCTGTTTAATTTTTACATTTTGTACTTTATTTAGTTTTAGCTGATCGTCGTTGGAATTCGGAAACGTATATGATTTATTTTATGCCAAACTGAAAAGCTACACTATTTGCTTATGCACATCTACATGCACACAGAAAATGTATAAATCTCGATGCATGGAATTTTTACATGAACTGCAGGAGATGCAAATCAACATTTTTCCGGCCCGAAGTCCATGACGTCAATAACGTTTTAAATTGGATTCTAGATTTATCTCTATACATGTATGCACTGTATGAGATATGGTAGTTGCATATGAGAGCAAACCGTACAAGGTAAAATGAACATGCACGCTAGGAAAAACTCAATGCTAAAATTTGTAACAGCGTTTGTATACAAAATGTTAAAGTACGGTATATACTGGATACATTTATTCTCGAGTATATGTAGTAGTAGAGTAGTACATGTACTCGCCGTTTCAGAAACTAGAGAACATCTTGAAGGCGTAATGAGAATCAACATTTATCGGAACAGAGTTTTTACAGTCTAATATATATGTACAATAATATATCCTATCTGAGATTTCAGGATTTTTATAAAATTTTGGCAGACGTATATGATGGGCAACCACTATTTTAAGATCTTCAGAGTAAAATTAAGCTTGGGTTGCGCCGAATTATTGCCACTTACTTTTAATAGCCCAATGTAACAGTATTTTGCATTTTACCTTTCGATTTGTTCATTTCCTTCATTTGAAAGAGAAGCAAATAATTTGTTACTTTAGTTTTATTGTTAAAGTAACTATTGTTTACCGACTATTGAAATTATCCTCCCAGAAGTAGGGTCTATTATGCCACGTTGATTTATGTCCCGAGTTAACTCATATTTTCAAAATTAAATTTGTGGGAAGGCTTTAATTATCTTGATTAACGTTTTTTTATGTATATTTAAACATTATAATTACAGGCAGTCATCCGACAAAAAAATACTAAAAGTAAAATATTAAAGTTTCTAGTTATTATAAAATAATTTAACAATACTTCAATGATAAAAATCATAAAATACAGAAGTTATTTTACATTTAATCCAATTACTTTTACAGATCTCCATTTAATTTATTAAAATATGAAAATAAGTGTATATCGCAACTGAACACTAAATCTAATAGTGATTTCTATTATGTATCAATAACAGTTTATGTATAATGAATCAAAATGGTTATTAAACTCAGAATCAGTAGGTATGCAGGTCTATTCTGAATTAATATGAACAGTGTGTACGTTCCTCATAAAAAAGCAAAAACATCGGTTTTTATGCTAAATAATTGTATCCCTATGAATAATACTGCATGTGAAAATCGTTGTACGTTTATATAAACACTCAGCATATTGCCTAAATTTCCCTTCTGGGAAAATCAATCATCATCACTAGGCACTTTGCGTTAATAACAGCCATACTAATGTTTATAAACTCATTTTCTAAACTAAAACTCAAAACATTAGTGGAAGAGCTAGGTTAAGCTATATCGATTATTCCTGCAGACTGTAATTTTCTTTTTCTTGAACTTGCTGGGGCACACCTCAATAATTTTTTTTAATTAATGTTTATAAACTTTTAAGAGCCAGCTTCTTTGGAAACTCTAAGTTTTACCTTATCAGCTTTAAGTAACATATTTGATATTATAATTATTATATTGGTGTACTTCGCAATCTATACAGGGTGAAATATATTTTTAAAAGTATGAGAGTTACATGAAATTTGTTTATATAAAATGTATAAGTACGAAGGTGGTGAAGATTACTAAACTATTTTTGACCATGTCGGGCGATTGGAAAAGTGTGGCGAAACAAACTTACTTTTTTTTTCAATAGAACACCTTACGTTTCGGTAGCTTAACGATTTTGCGTCGCCTAAAATTTTGGATAAAATCGTTATATCTTAAAAATAGTTAACATTACCTCCATACATCTTGATATTGACATTCTCAGTATTGTGACGCAAATTGTTTAAGCTTCCTAAACATAAACACTGTTTAAAAAAAAGTAAGCTTGGTACCTTGTACATTGAAAATATTTTAGTAATCTGCATCCTTTTTCGCATTTACAACTTTTATATAAACAAGTTTCACACAAATCTCATACCTTTAGAAATATATTTCACTTCCGTATCGTTGCCCAACGCTGTTTATAATAAGCTGTTTTTTGAATTGTAAAAAGGGTTATAATCAATAATTTAAATCTATACGTATTAATAAATATAAATGTTGTGTACCTATTATTTTCTTGCATTATGACAGCCCCATATCTTTAGAGGTTAATGAAATTGTAAATTTGTGTTTTTCATGGAATTATTTTAATTATTTTGATACGGTACCTGAATGATTGTACATTGAGTGATCTGAAAGGCTTTCAGTTTTGGCACATTTCAGAGTCACAGAATTTAAACAGATTATACGTTGATTAATAACACATCCAAGTATTTTCAACTACAGCAATAAAAATGATACAAACATTTGTTGTGGGTATTCACTATTGGACATGCGAATTGTCCGTTTTTAATTAAGTATCTGTATTTATAAATTTTTTATCAAGGCAGGTAGTAAATTATTTCAAAATTCTTAACTGACATGACGCGCTTACCAAAGGCATTTATATTTTTTTCCTCTTTATAATAAAGCAAATATTTGAAGAATTGTTAATTGCATCACCATTGTTTCTAATCAGAAACATGAAACAGTCGCGTCTATTGAATAGCCGGAGGTTGAATCGAGTATTTTAGCAGCCGATAATGTTATTTAACAACACCATTGGTATTAAGGTCTGTGATATTAAATTAAAAATCAATTACCGAGTCCTATTGTTAAACGCCATTATGCTTTGTAGACTGGAGAATAACATTGTTCTTAGCTTGGCGCACAAAATACCAAATGCTGTCGTCGTTTACGAGAAAAGTTGGTCGCGGGACGTAATTTCTCTTTTATGTCCAAGCTAAGTCGGCTTAATTTATATATTGTTTTCGTCCTGGGTCTGACGATGGGAGTTTACAGCTTATGCTTCGTGTTTTGTTCATTCTGGTGGCTCATTAGCAAGTCAAACCGCGCTCCTCCACCAGTTTTCATCGTCTGTTAATTCTTATCCGTTCCGGCTGCAATTACAAATTAACACGGTTAAGAAGATATCTGCGCACCTTATTTTCCTTTCTCGTACCTAGCAAAATACTTACGTCTTGATATTGTTCGATTTTTTATGCCTTTTTAGCGCTTACAAGCTGCGATCAAGTTGATTAAGACTCACTTTAATAACCAAAAGAGAGTTATAGTAATATATATTAAGCTGGTAATAATTGATATGGTGTGTATAGAAATCTAGTTTGAAATAATGAAGCAAAGGAATTTATATGCTTTTAAATACAATTATCCGAATCTTGCCATTTTGAGAGAATATAAAAACTTACAACTACATTCAAAATCGGCGTAAATAAATGTTGATATCAGATTAAAAAGGTTAAAAGAATACAGTATTAAATTAAAAAGATGAATTTAAGTATTAGAAGGATATCAAAATTATTAATATGTATTTCGTAAAGAAATGAAATACAATTAAAATTCAACTAGCAACCAGTGAGACAAATGTCTCATTTAATAAAACAAAAAAGACCGTTTTTCAAATGGAACGCGTATTAAATAAAAACCATAATATTTTTTAAAATCACGTGATTGAAATTCGGTTCCTGACCTGACATGACCATTCCAAACATATAACTTTAATAACTTTTTTCTCTATCTCTTACGGTTTGGCTGCTGAAACAGCGTCCCGGACGGACCAGCGTCCCGGACGGACCAGCGTCCCGACGAACGGAAATGACGTGATTTCTCGAAAACCGGAAGTGTCACGTGACTGAAATTCGGTTTCTGACCTGACATGACCATTCCAAACATATAACTTTAATAACTTTTTTCTCTATCTCTTACGGTTTGGCTGCTGAAACAGCGTCCCGGACGGACCAGCGTCCCGGACGGACAGAAATCACGTGATTTCTCGAAAACCGGAAGTGTCACGTGACTGAAATTCGGTTCCTGAGCTGACACGACCATTCCAAACATATAACTTTAATAACTTTTTTCTCTATCTCTTACGGTTTGGCTGCTGAAACAGCGTCCCGGATAAAACAGCGTTCCAGACAGACACGTCTATTAGATAAAGGATTGAATGATGCTATATAAGAAACAGAATGGTTCTAATACAATTTAATTATTATCTGAAATAAAGTGAAGGATTAATATCAAATACCTATTCAAGAAATATCATTCAAAATAGTGGGTGTTAAATAAATATGATACAGATTATATAGTGTTGGACTTTAAAAAATATGCAAAGCAATATAATTAAGGAGATTTTTATTATTATTAGTATGTAAAATAATTTTTGAGAAAAAAAATGTAATACCTTTATAAGCGGCTAAATTTTCTAAAATAAACTCTTTTTAAAAATATTTTAATCTGTTTGGAATGTAAAGGATTGTGAATTAAAATAAAATTTGCGAGAAGACAGTTAAAATAAAATTTTAAAATATTTGAAGATATGAAAATGGTAAAGAGAAGAAAGGATGTGGTGAGAGTGCCATATGTTATAATTTACAAAAGCATTTTCTGGAATTGGATGCAGAACTAAGTTTATTGTCAATCAATTACATCATATGATTTGGATAGCAGGGAATGGTTTTACTGGAAGTGGTTTACATCGAGTTTGTTAGCAGAGTGAGCCTCTTGTGGTGTGGATAGAAGGTTTTTCATCTGCTGGAGTTGTAATTCGCCAAGCTTGTTATGGAAGTGACATTTTGTAACTTGCATCTAGTCGAGGTTCGTGATACTAGGTTGTCAGTGGCTTGTGAATTTTGGAAGGAAGACGTGGAAGGCGTTTGCTTCTGATCATTTTTGGCAGTTCTGTTGGAGAAAAGTGGTAGGTACCTTGTCGTGTTTGGCTGGGAAGTCTTTGCGGTTCCTGGTATTTGGTTGAGTTCGTACTGGGATTTGTCTGGACGTTGGGAGATTTCTGTGAGACTACCGGATGTATTTAGCTTGGTAAAGGGGAATATGGAGGTCCATAGACAGGTGACAGGCTACAAATATTTATGTAAAAACTGAAAGAAAAACATAGAAAGAGTGAAGTGAGGTAATTATAAAAAGGGAGTACTTAGTATTAAATATTTATTGAATGAGAAGTAATGTAACGAAAAAGTATTTGTAATTGATTTTGTACTGGCATAATTTGAAGTGAGAAGTGACATTGACACACGTACAATTTGTCACGGAATTAAAAAATGAATTTTCCTGTGTTTTCAGTTAAAGAGTAAATGTTTTCTACCGGAGCTAGAGATATTTAATAATATTGATAATTCATATTTATAAGAGGGTAAATGAGTTACTGAAATTCATTTTAAAAGAGAATTGAAAATAAACTAATCTATAATAAAAGTCAGACGTAATAGCTAAAGCATAATAAATATTATAATAACGTAACACCATTTACATGAATAAAAACCATTATAACAATATTTTAAAAAGTAATTTAGCGAAAATTATAGCCCAAGTTAATCTGTGTGCCTGACATTAATTTTAGACGAGATATACTTTACCTCATTTTTTTTATATATTAGTCAAAAATTTGTAGAATGTGAATTGCAATAATGATTATAAATCAACTGCCTTTTGCTCTTTATAAATGTTTAGGGGTGGGCAACTGCCCATCCCTGCCAATCCGTGGCTACGCCCATGTGTTATTATATACATATTGCTTAATAACTTGGCTAGATGCTAAAACAGTTTGATATAAATTTTAATAAAAGAGAAATTTATGTACAGTAGACTAGGATTTTGATTTTATCTTATGCTATACTATACTTTTTTTATATTCGTATTATACAAATTTTTATCTACGACCACTACTAAAAGTAGGCCTTTTAGCGCTAGCTTGTTTCACTAAAAGTGACGTTTTATAGTTTACCGTGTTTAAAGAAATCAGCTGTTTACTTTTAGCACATGTGCTAAAAGTGACGCGAGGTTCAAAACTACAATTTCGAACTGCAAGTGAAGTCGTAAAGCTATTCTAGTTGCTTCTTGCGTTACAGGTAAAGCGTTTTTGAAATAATTAAAGCGTTATGTAATGAATACAGTCATATGTGGAGTATAAATAATTAAATTTCGTACCTGTCCTTGACAGCACGGGCGTGGCCAAAACAATCGCCAGCGGCGTAGGCTACTATTCATTATGATGCAGCGTCGCAGATGCGAACCTTTCTTAAATCGATATTTATGGATTAATAACGGTAAAATTAAGGTCGTAGATAAAATATTGTATGCAACGCGTGCTAAAAGTCGTTTATGCGCGAGACATGTTATGAAACTCAGCCTTCGGCTTCGTTTCATAATTTTCATGTCTCGCGCATAAAAGTCGACTTTTAGCACTTGTTGCATAAATAGCTATTATACATTGTTCTTTTAATCCTTCATTCGGTTATTCTTTCTTCTTCGTTTTCGCCTTCCTTGCTTCATGTGATACCAATTGTAACAAAGAGCGTCCCAAGTTGTTTATAGATTTCTATGGCTTTCTAATAGTACAGCAGCATGTTTTTTGTTTATTTCACAATATGTTAAGTTTCTATTTGATTGCATATGAAAATGTTTTGAAGTAGCGTCATCAGCTTATTTAATATTGCAGTGATTTGTGTAATATAGTCAGTTACCTAAATAAAGTAACGCAGTATTAGGGAAATACATATTTTTATTTTGACTGACATTAAGGTTATACTATTAAATCTAATACTTCAATTTTTTTTCAAACCAATACTATTACCAATACTATTTAATAAGACACATGACTGATATGATCGTAAACCATTATAGGTGCCGAGAAAATAGGTAAAAGTAATGATGAATTTTACGAAGAAGATGTTTGTTGTGCCATTAAACCGAATGGGCAGATTTTGCGTCGTTAAAGTAAATTACTACCTTACGGCGAAGTAGGCTATTAACAGGTCTGTCATCTAAGGTTAGCTAGAAATATGGTGTACTTTTTAACGTAGAATCACTGTTTATAGCTATTCTGATAATTTAAAAACAACAACGGTCAATTTAGTGCTTCGCTTCCATTAAATTTAGTTTCTGATTGTCAAGAATTTCGTTAATGGTCTACTTTTGAGTAAGTTTCTGAAATTTAGTTTCAATTTTGTTGAACGGAAACCTTAGTTGTACCAGTTAATCTGAAAGGCAATGATGCTACTAGTTTCGAAGTTGTCAAAGGTGGCGCATCTAAAACAGTAGATTGCAACAAGATCCAGGATCGAGAATAGATTGAGTAAAATTACACAAGTTTCAGGAACCTTTGTACTTACTGCGATATGCTGTAGTGTAGCACATATACGTACATTGCTATGCAGCTGTAATCACGTGGTATGTAGTGATTTCATTTTAGAGTTGTTAAAATGGTAGTTGTAAGGTATCATAATTCCATTTCGATACAACTTAAACACTAAAAAAGTTATCTTCTAGCAATACAATTATTCAAATCAATTTTGAAACGCAATAAAATCATTGATGAAAAACCTAGAGGAGCTTACCAAATTCATATACTATTATTCGTATGTAAGTAGTTACTTTTATAAATATATAATATTTTGTCAAGCTTAATAAATACAGATTCGTACCATTTATGAACTGAAAAGGAGATTTATGTAAATAAAGTTATAATTCTGTTAAAAGATATGAGTCACCTGATAACCTTCATTCGCATTAAGAAGAATTAAGTTGTTAACCGAATCACTTATTGAGTTTTGAATAAAAAAGTACTCGTCTGAAACTATGTATTAAACTCTTCAGATTTAAGCTTTTTGTATCTATAAAATATTCGACATCCTTTAGAGATATTATTTTATTTCATACTGTACTGTAGTGCATTACAATACTGAGTCCGGTAAAGGGTTGCTATAACAACTTACTGGACTCAGTACTGTAATGTTCTAGTTACGGAACTGACATTGTTAAATTACCACGGATGCAGTTATATCTAATGTGACCAAATTATTTTTATTTATTGACATTTAATTGGCTTAAACGTTACTTAAAAATAAAAAATGCGAAACAATATGAAATAAAACGTTGTACGTTATACATTCGGTAAATTTTTGCAAATAATTATTACCATTCTAAAAAATTACGGATGTGTCCATTGCAAATCATATTCAAAAAGACTGTGGATATTACCCATTAGAGAAAAAGTGTGCCCACGAGGTCGTAGGCCGTGTGGGCTGATTTTGTGGTGTGGGTAATACCTCATAACACTACGCGTGCAGTACAACATTTTATCAACACCTCTCAATAAACTCAGGAGGAGCATTACAACTAAAATGTTTGTTTGAAATCACAGTGCTTGTTTGTTTTAACCTTTTCGGTTGCCAGGTGTCATCAGAGGGAAGATGACATTAAACGTTATTGCGTAAACTAAAGCTTACTAGTTGAGTTATGGTAATCAAAAAGCCACTTGTGTGTAATGTTAATACGAGTATTTCGATCTCTATAGTTATGGGGCGTTTATTGAGAGGTGTTGGATAGTATATATTTAAATCTATCTTCATTCAATTACTATTATGATTTGTTAGAATCATTTTACAACAATTGTTGAAAAAGGGACTAAACTATATTACTACTGTGTAAGTCGCTGAAAGAAGTTAATATGTTTGTATAACTAGTTTTTGTTGATGGGATTATGTCTCAAAAATAATACACCATTACGAGCTGCCTCCGCTTTAAGCAGTATTTATTCGTATTATTTTTTTAAAACTGCTTGGCTTGGTTTCGTTCTTAACAGAGAAGTTACTTATTTAGTCTCTTCAGGGACAGCAGGGGTTTTGGGCCATTTAATCATGCAGCTTCATACTCACGGCTTCAGATGCATAGTTAATACACCACTCTACCCTGTATACATTACAAGCATTAACATAAGGTACATAATTATGCTCATTAATTGTTACAATAATTTTTTTTTCCATTTTCTACGTTACTTCTAGTACTAAAATTTGTTTCAAAAATGAATAAATTTATCTTCAACAGGTGATTAATTTTAAAGAGACATTACTAGTAAATAGTATACTTTTGTTTTTGAATATTAACATTATTTTATTAAGAAAGTCTAAACTGTGCCGTACGTTAATAATTAACGGTTCTCTCTGAAGTAGACTGACTGCAGGATGGTTCAGTAGATACTTTCCGGACGGTACCTCGAAGAGTATAATGGTTAAGATTTTTTTTATTGTGTGTGATGGTGACCTTTTTACTACGTCATGAATTTCAGGTTCAAAAGCTGCTAGTTATCACGCTATAAAGAGGCCGAAAAATCTGCTTCGCAAAATTCCCTAAACGGGGAAGGAATTAAATACACCAAATAAACTCGTATACTATTTTGACAAAAATGTACGTAAAGAATATAATTTTAAAAGCAAATAAGTTGTAGGCTGCTATAGAGATCAAGTGATCAAAATCGAAGGCTAGGGCAAGTAAAACTTGTAAACAACAAACAGTGTTTACTAGTAGTCAATTACATTTATATTAAGTGAATAGTTGAATATATTGTATAACGAGCATAATTTAATAAACTAGATGATTTCTTTTAATCAAGAGATGTAAGAAAGGTTACAATAACGATTATACATCTGAGATTGCCTGATAGAAACGGTGTGGAGGCTGTTTCGAAGCAACTCGCTTAAGCTGAAACGCTCAAATACGGTGGTAGGAAAGAAACCCGTTACCGTCAACATGACTGTAAAAGGGACCGACAATGACAACCGACTTCTCAGCGGAGCTGGTCGTGGGTAAAACAAAAGACTCAAATCTTTAGCTGTAAGAAAATTATGGGCGCCAGGTAGGAGGTAATCTAGCACTTCGCTAATCCAAAGGTATACTATAGAAGGCGCTACTAAGAAACCCTGAAAATTAAGGGCAACTACAAGGGCAAAAATAAAATTTGCAAACGTAGATAACGAGTCAATATAATTTATCTCAACAAAAGTGCTCGGCGGTACATACATAAACAAATTTCAATAACGGCAAAACCAAATGAAACTATCACATTTCAAATCACAGTAGCATAAATATTAATAAGGATCGTCATCGTAATTATATCAGTAATCAATTACTGTCTAGATGTTTAATACCAATAAATATTGCAGCAAGAGGTACGAATTGACATGTTCTATTTAGCAAATTGCATTTTCGGAGAACTACTAGACAAGGCCTACAACCGCGGCTAAATTATTACTATTTACATTTAGGGTAGCGGGTTGAATGTGACCCCAAATCCTCAAATGTCAGTTGTTAGTTGTCATTCATATTTATATTCAAGTGGTCCTAATGACGCAAGATCTTGTTTCACATAGGGCGCTATATAACCCGGAAGTCTTGAATACTTCAAGATGTCAGGTAAACCGGGTTAATTACTGAAATATCTTGCAAGTAGGGGATTGTCTTAGCTCAACTCAACCGAACTATTCGGTCATTAACATGACGTGAATCCAAATTTAAATTAGGCTTATGCAATTTCGCTTCACAACTTCACTCGGATGGCCTGTGAGACACATCCAAGTTATGTTAACATTTTTGCTACAGTAGCTAGATTATGCTAATAAACTGTGCTACACAGGTGAGTTTCTAAGTTTACGCTATTAGCTCAAATAATTTAAGAGGGCAACCTAATGTTTGCCGAATAAGATATAATCTGGTGTATGCTAAACACATTAAAAGTCCTAATACAAATTTGGGGACATGTACACAAGGGGGTTCTAATATGTAGGTTAAACTTGAGGCATCTATGATACGACCAAGTTGAACAATTATACTGGATAAAACAGACCTTGGGCAGCTACATAGCAGCTCGTGGACGTTTAGGAAGCCCTGTCGAAGACGTCACGGAATCCATAGGTGGCCTACGCTAGGGCCGTCGATATGCAGGTAGCGTATGCTGCTTCCAATAGGTTTTGACGGAGCGGATTGGTCTCAAGCTAACTTCAGGATCGGAGCCTTCTAGCACACGAGTTTCAAGCACGGAGGTCGTAATAAACCCAAGGATATCATGCGTTCACAAAGGGGTCGAATTTGGCCGTACGGGAGAAAAAGGAGCTAAAATTAATTTCACACAATAGAACCAAGGCGTAAGGCACGAACGGGAAGTTAGGCATACCTCTTCGATGTTCGGCTCCCAGCTTTGCCGAAATGTAGCCATATGCTTGCCGCAAGTGAATCCAGAACGATGTCTGATTTGAGAAATTACCATAAATTTACCTCAGCGGGACGTTATCCAAATATTCCAACCAAAACGGAATCAAAAGGAGGCTTTCTCAAGGAGTGATGCTAGCGAAAAACCCAGATCACTGGTACGTATCACAAACGTAGCGTAGGTCACTCAGCAACCGTTCCGCAGCAAGACATGAAGGAAAATGGACGAAATGGCCTGATAAGACTCAAAAATTTTGAGAAACGGGGGCAGTATTGGGTATGCAACCAAACTATGTCCACCTATTGAAACTCAATTAAAACGTAGACCAAAATTTAGCTTTAACTAAAATAGGGCAAATAATTACAGAAGTATTTAAAAGTGACTTTTGGCTCATAACAAACCGTCGAGATGTCGACGGCCGGAAGCTCCTTAAGCTGATGTACAGGTAGAAGGCTGTCCACCGGCCAGAATAAATGCCATGCAGCAAAATGTTAACAAGTTTGCACCACAAACTCAAACTTAGATGAAAGGGAAATAAAACAATGAGAACATACTACAAGACAACCCCTAACAAAAAACATCTCCACGATCGTCCCCTCCAATGTCGAACTATAATCACAATTTTAGTTATGTTAATATTACAGCTGTTTAATTAATTATTTCATTAGTAGAAAAACTCTTGGTAGCTAATCATTTACATTAAATATAAAAACAATGAATATTTTAAAAATATATTTCGACTTTACGTCTTCAGTTTACATTTTAAAAATCTGTAAATTAAAATACGCAAATTAGGTGCTAAAATCACAATTTATGAAGGTAGACCAGTGAACGAAATTCAAAAACCTCAACCATGCAATACATACCTTTTTAGTTAAAAGTTCCAGTTTCCATTATACAGGGTCAAAACAAATAAACTTTGCATCACATGTGACCAAATTTTAATAGCCCTATTTGGATTTTGTAGAAAAACACACATTTAATATGGCGCTACTTTAAAGAAAATGTGTGTGAAATAAAGCATTGTCAAAACTAAGAAGTTTTATGTAGGTTGCGTTGAGTCTTACTTTGCAACAGTGGTGCAATTTAAAAAAATGGTCAAAAATCTAAATTATCTTATACAGCTAAATTTTGCATATGGGCTAAAAATTGCATTTAGAAAAACTTTTTCTAATAACTTTTTCGATATTTTGAGAAATAACCCCACTTTTGAATTTTTTTTGAAAAAAAAATTAAATTTGACTGATAATGCGAATGACGTGACTACTATTTTTTTGATTAATTTTCATCTCGATCGAAGCACAAATTGATGCCAAAGTCAAATTTCGAAAAAAGCTATTAATAAAAAAATCCCATATGATGCGGACTTTACTGGTCACACTGGATATATTTTTTGGAAGAAACTTACTCAGTGTTAGGAAAAGAAGACGCATTACAACTTCTTGTTAGGAAATTGAATTTTTGAAATATGTTCTTGCAGCTAGGGTTTGTTTGTTACAATACGAGATTTTCCCGTTGTATAGTTGCTAAATTCCATTTATTTGGTATTTTATTTTTCCAATTTTAATTCTCTCTGTTATAAAATTCGGCACTCCTTGTAGGAATTTGAAGTTGAAATCTGTTATGTTCTGCAACTTCTGTTTGCATTTTCTTTAACTTAATTTTGTGTATATTTCCCTATAGAAAAAGAATATTAAAAATGTTTACACATTGTAAATCGAAAGAACTTACTTTGTTTCCAAATAGTTTGAATTAGAAGATTATTTAATTTACAAACACTTGGTTAAGGATATATTACTCATAAATCGTTATGTTTTCGGCGAAATAATGGATACGTGGAAATTTGGAATATCTTATTAATTATGATTAGCATCATTAATTATTGTATCTGAAAAGAAGGAGTTCCTATTATATTTTGAGTTCTTATCTAATAAAATACCTTATAACTTATTATTGTTATAAACCTCATTTTAATTTAAAGCGTCCATGCAAGTTTGGTTGAGGTGCTGCCATTTTCATGCACCTACAATTTGATATGTGTAGTTTATGACCAAATGAGAAAATTTACTTTCTAATCTAAAAATTAGCATTATTTTGAAATTAAGATAATGAAAATATATATTTGAAATTTTATTAGAATAATTTATGATAAATTACATTAATGTTTTCTATCATTTCCATTATTAGGCGTTTTTGTAGGTTATTCTCTTTTGTGGTATTTTTGGAGATTTAAAATCAAAATTATGAAAGTTTTCGACTGCGTGATCGGATAACGCAGTATTGGCTAGATTAGGTTTTTCAGTTTTAACTTTTATCGAATTTTTATGTTGTGAAATTCTCTTTTTTAGCAGTTGTTTAGTCTGTCCAATATATTTAGCATCACAATTGTGCAACTCAACTCTTATATTACATTAGATTCATTATTTATTTCTATATTGTCCTTAAGGTTGTTAAAGAATATTTTTCCGAGAGTGTTATAATCACAATGCAAGACACCCACCCCACTACTCCGAAACAAAAGTACCTATTTTGAAAACCCAAAACACACAACAATATGTGAAGCAAAACCAAAACACCCCACAAAAAAATCAAATTCTACCCTGAAAATAGAGATCCCTAGAAACATAAAAAAAGAGGACGAGAGTATCTGGATCACGGCAATAGCTAATGAAAGTGCCTGCACGGCTAATGACTCACCCTGTGTGTAGTACAACTTTTGGCGGAAAGGCAGCGAAAAGCATCGAAAATAAAAGTCGCACTGCTGATAAGCGGCATTTTAAAGCATTGTATTTGTCTTTCTGTTTTTCTCCCGCAATTCTAAGACACGGCGATTAATCAAATCAGTCTTTAGTGTTCGCTTGGCCAGAGCGCGATTTTATTTTCTCTTCAAACGCCGGCTTACACCTCGCACCAATGCTTTTTGATTAACGAATCCCATACATACAACTTCTGCATTTTATCCGTAGTGGCGGTATATCTGGGGTTATCATCAATTTCAGCCCCTTTCACATGTCGCGCATCGGTATTATTTCTCATTTGTTGGTTGCTCTCCCCAATTTTCGGGGAATATTACAAGGGCGAATTGTTTTTATACCACGCATCTATTACGGCTGCCTTTTAGTGATGCTTCTGCTTTTTGTATATGCTATTTTATTATACGATTCATCAGCTACACTGTAATTGGTTAGTTTGCATTTGATCGGTAATAATTTTTCCAGATGTATATATCGCCATGCTTAGCAGAATAATGTTATGGCTTGCCCCAAGCTTGGAAGTTATCAGCGTTTTTACTATAGAATGAACACAAATTAAGGCATTCCCAAGATTGTGTGCTATATTCATGAAAATACGTACTTTCTCGTAGTTATTAAAAGCTAAAATAGTTAAGATTGCAGGTTTTCCTTGAATAATTCTTCTAATACGTATGATTTAGTAATGTTAATTGATTTAACATTAGAAGTACTATATATCAACCTTACACAACGACTTATATTAATCGTAGGTAGATTGACGTGAATATATTTTGGGGTTGCCTAATGCTTCGAATCATTTCCACAGGGGAGCTATTTAGTTAATAGTTTTTTATTGCTTGGAAGAACGAAATGTGTGAAGTAAGAAATAAAAACAGATACGTGTACAGTAGAATAACATAGTATAGGGATAGATATTTAATATGTTTATACCTTCCCGTTTAATTGTTTATTAATAGGTCCCTACATGTGTTTTTATAATTCTGATTTTTATAAAACTGGAAGATACAAAGAAAATTACACATAGAGTTTTATAAAAATCACGGAAGGATTTAAAACCATTGAAACAAACTTTCTTAATATTGTGTGCCAGTTAAAGTTATTGTTTAATAGAATGAAATTTCAAAATGTTTCTGTTAGTATTTCGACAGACGAGAAGACTCTTGGAATGGCATCAATTAAATATTATATATTGACTTAAATTTGACACCTTTTATTTTAAATTGTGTTCTTATTGTAAGTTCTAATTAAAAACTTACCTGTTTCACAGGTCCATTTGTATATATGCAGACAAACTTTAAAAAGTTTGTTTTGATAGCATTAATAAAAATACTATTTATTCCACTGAATTACATTAAAAAATAACTTACAGAAGTGTTTTAATTCACTTCCAAAGTCTAGTTCCCAGCGTCATAATAAAAGCTTTAATTTAATTCCTAAACACTTGGTGTATTAAACAAAGTTTCAAAACTGGTTATTATATTACATAAGTAACCTAATTATTTCGAAACGACGCCTAAACGCGGGACTGCTTAAAAGCCAGGCACAAAAAGGTACAATTAGAGTTAAAAACCCAATCAAAGCCTGATATGATCTAAAAAGAGGGTCGCGGAGTCGTTGATGTCGCGAAGAGTGGGTGAAATGAGATCTGGCACAAACGGGATAACTACGTTTACATGAACCCCCAATATTAAAAAGTAGAATATAACCTTGCTCGTCGTGAATATTAATTCCCCGAATGCTCCTAAGTGCCGTAGATTAGGAGTGATTACATTAATGGTTGTTAATTTAGCCGTTCCATTTTTGCAACTGTGCTCCAAGCCGCCCCAAGCAAGATAAAAGCTAAATTTAATGGCTGTTCGGTCGTTTCTAGAAACCGCTCTCCACACCAGTCGTAGGTTTTTCTTAAAAAATCCAAACTATTAATAAGACGTTTCCACGGGTACCTCGTAAATAACGTGTACTCGGCGCCTCCACCATAACTTAACGATTCCGTCATAATGTAATCGTTTTTCAGCGCATTGTAAACGTAGTAAACAAGCATATCCAAGAGTTCTGCGCAACCAATTATTGTACCAGATACAGGATAAACAGTGACAAAGGCTTTGAGTGAGGGGGTTGAAGGGTGAGTCGGCGCGCACGACATGCGAATCAATAAAAACCGACACTTTTTTACTCCACACACGTCTATTCGTTCACGTATATTACACGTATAGTCCGGATATATTCGGAATTCTACCGGCGCTGGGCGTGAATGTCTCCTATTAGAATTTCATTTACAGATTTTTGAGTCAATGAGCCCTAACGAGCGCTGTTTATTTAAAGGCGTTTAGCTCATGTGCAGTAAAATACAGTTGCTGTAAATGTCTTATTGCTTCTAATAATGTACTAGTCGTCATAAATTGTTTGGAAATAGTGTAAGCTGTAACTAAGTAGAATATTGCTACTGGTTGGACTAACTGGGCGAGCATTGTAGAAATGCACTTACACGCAACCGGGAGCACTGCTTTTAAATAAGCTTGAATGTGATATTCATATGTTGTGCATTAGATTCTAAATTATTTCATATGACGTAAATATTACTATCAAAGTGAGTGAGTGAGCAGTGAGCATTGTCATATCGTGATTTATTACGATTTTAAAAGAGACATGAACTATTGAAAACTAGATATTCTGAATTAATAACACGAGGGCGGGAACGCAATGCATTCCAGTCGGCTTCTAGTATCCTGTTTATGTATTATTTATTACAAAAAAATATGAGAACTTTGTGAAATAGAATTGAGGTCAATACTAAATACAACTATTATAACCCAATTTTGTAGACGATGTGGTAATTAAATAATCAAGAATTTCCACGATAATGCTCGTTGAAATTTGGCACACAGAAGTGTTTAAATTCTATCATCTGAGATTTTTTCAATTTTCTACCATCATTTATTTTGAAGATACAGGGCTAACTTGATTATTTTTAAATGGCACATGTGGTCAAATTTAATATTTTTGAAAAGAGTTTTTTTTCTAAATTCAGTAATATTCAGCCTCGTTTGACAAAACACGTCACGTACCCAAAACACTTCAATGTTACAACTTGTATCATAAATAGCTATTATCTACGATCATGTAAATGTGCCTACTTTATACACTGATTTTAGTCCAAAAAGTTTGTTACGTGTAATTTTTCATTAAATGCAGTCAGGAAATGTTTTGAGTGACCACTGCAGTTTCTAAGTGTATATTTGGTAGCATACTCATTTTTCATTTTTGAGATGTTTTGGAAAAACCTTGAATTTTAGGGGATTATAATAAAATTTCAAAATAGTACGATTTTCGGCGGCCATTTTATGAGACTTATTTCGTGAGATTGTTCCTTCTGAGACTGTATATGTGATATGGAATTTTCACTTCATGCGGATATAATAATTCCAAAATTTTTGTGAATCCTGTTGATCAGCCGTAGAAAATTCGGTGTGAGATTGCTAGAATGAAGCCAGTTATACTGGGATAAGAAATTCTTTCTGCAAGATCACTTACTTGAGGCCACCCTCCAGCTTTGGTATGATTTTTTGTCGTTCCGTTTGCAGACCGATTGCGATATTGGCCTTTTCGTTTTACGCGTACCCCTTTGTGGCTTAGGGCCATAATCTGCATGTGCTCCCCCTTTGGCTGTGGTGTCGCTTGCTAAAACACCTGGAGGACCAGCTCCCACACCGTTCTGAGTCCCTCAACTCATGTGGCTGCCTCCGAAACTTCGACCACACGACTTTTCCCCAGTGCAATAATTTGAGAAAAGCCTGTCGCACATCAGGTTGCACATTCGCTTGGACGGCATCTCCAAGTCCACCATCCTGTATAGCTACTCTCACGAAGCTGCCCTGTTACGCATCACCAGGTATCTTCTGCGTGTACCGCTAGCGTATTTAGTCATCTGATTTATCAACACGGAGGATATCGTTAGTGCTGTTACTATTAAACTCTAAGCGTTTTGCTTACCGTTTATGCTGCGAAATTTATAGCCGATGCTGCAGAAAAATCGAGAAATCCTGCGAAATTCATAGCCGATGCTGCAGAGAAATCGAGAAAGCCTGGATGTGCTGCAATATGTTCACCTTGTGCATTTAGTTATGCGAAATAGTTTAGTTTTTCAATTTCTATGTATTTATTATTTCCTAAATTGGCGTTTTGGTCGCGTTCAACTCGTCAACGTTCTTCAACGTTTTAAAATTAATGGTTTCCATGCGAGGATCTCCGGGAGCCTAAACATTAAAACAACTTCTTTTTAACGCTGAAAATACACAGTTAAGTGTATAATATCCTAGGCGTATGGTACCACTCGCGAAGGCTTCGCGTTTATAAAAATTAATTAATCGTTGAAGCAATTTAAACTCCCGTTTATCGATATCGCAGTACTTGATTTTTAAATCACTATATACTTAGTTCAGATACGTGTGCTCGAGCAAATTGCGAGTTAAAATCGTAGAGTTTTTTTTTTCACTTCAAATTTATTAAAAATTACAACCTTGTACATTTTATACTTAAGACTAAATTAAATCTACAATTCCAATTCCAAAGAAGTATCATATCACAGATTTGTTTTATCTTCTTTGAGTATGGTGCAGAGTTTATACGAGTACATACTGTAAATAAACAATTAGGTCATTTCAAGTACTGGCATTTTTTTTCTTTTATTATTTTTATGAAACAGCATAAGCGGTTTAGGGACTTACACGGGCACCTGTAGGTTTTCTGGTTTGGACCATCTCGAACCAGTGGCGCTTCCGGACAACACCCCCCCCCCCCCCCATCCTGCTCAGGAACTAGCCGATAATTCCTGAACCGCCGTGTTGTAAATAATTTAATTTTTGTATATTTTTTTTGTACAGAGATTTCCCGTGTTGCAAGTGAATTTTTATTACTAGTGTTATAAAAAAAATAGTGCACGCTAGTGTCAATAAGAAATCGATAATCTACACTAATTTTAGTGCAAAAAGTTAGCATTTATTACAATAGTGTTATAAAAATTTTATTGCACGTAAATTTAAAATATAAAACGAAAGGCGTACTTTAGTAAAAGGTTAGGATCGTAGATAAACATTGTAAGACACACTTGTAAAAAGTCTCTTGATTGTACTCACAGCTTTTAAAAAACTCGCTCGTACGTCGCTCGTGTTGTAAATCAGTTCGTGCAATAAAGCATTACTATTTACACTTTTATCTTAAATAACTATGTACTTTAATGTTTTAATATGGCTATTAAAACACTGAAAACAGTGCGCTAATGGGGTCTACTAAAGCACTGTTTTTGCATTGTTCTTTTCATGTGAAAAACGTCGAAATAGCCCTCTTTATTTCAGACAATTGACATATTGTCCCATTTATGAAATGTCAAAATTCAAAGTTTCAGATTATTTTTATGCAAAATAGATAAAAGCTTTCGTGATACACGTTGCAAAGATGTTTTGAAGCACTTGATGTCAAACTCGACCTTCGGCCTCATTTGACACAACACGTCGCGTGCCTAAACCACTTCAATTTTGCAACTTGTATCATAAACAGTTATTATTTTTGGATGCATGATTTAATTCGACGTGATCTGTGGTACAGTGCGATAACGCGCACTGTAAGCAAGGTCACGGTCACGCTGAATAGAGATAGGGGATGTTACTCTTGCGAATACGAAAGATTACATTGTAATTAATAAATATTTACGAAATATAAATATATTCTCTTACAAAATTCAATTATGACTATAATGGTGCTCCCCGCATTTTTTGTAAGGCACACGCACGGGGGCGCAGCTTCTAGTTTGCGCACCCCTGTACTATACTAAATTTCACATAAGTATGCAGTACTTGGAACTTAATAGAAATCATAACTTAGGCAGTGATTGGTCGAAACAAAGTCATCATTACAACCATCTGAAAATCAAATATGTCAATTTAACGTTAGGTATAAATCCTAAAGATATAAAAGGTGGGCAAATGAGGATGTTCTACCTTTATTTGAATTATATAGGAAAAAATTATTATAAAACAAACAATCAAACAAACTTACATTTCCTAGTGTAAAAGTGAGTTTGCGTTTGGAGCGCCACCTACTGCATTCTTATTTGAAATTTAATATAGACACCAATAATACCATTATAATATAGAATTACTCTTACGATACCAATTTTTAGAAGGGGGTAGACTCGAAGGATTATCCATGAATATGTTTACAAAAAATTTTGTAGAAGTGGCAAATTGACGAATGACACGGCGCTAAAAGTATAGTATTTGCCATTTTCATTCTTCAGCAAGTTGAGGAAAAAGATACATTTCCTGTACTTACAAGAAGTATCAAATTAGCTGTCAGCGGCCATGAATCTGCTGTAAATTGAAAGTATCCTGTATAAGACAGTATAAGAATACTGGTACACGATATATTAACCGAAGGAAGCTCTATATTCACTATCATCGGAAGAGAAGACAGCCTTATTGTTTAGTATTTTATAGATCAAGTGTGATGGGCAGACAAGGTTACAATACTTACAGAGGGAATGATAATCTGGAAATATTATTGTCTTTATTTAAAATAACAGTTTTAACGAATACCATTTGAATAACATATAAACTAACTGGGATGATAGCATACTCATATAAGCACCTTTTTTTAATAATAGTATCAAGCAGTTCAGATGTATCAAGAGATCAGGAGCCAAAATACTTATGGCGATAACGATCTAGATACATTCGTGATCGTGTATGATGATACGTATCACTGGGTCATTCGTGAGCAAGAAGTGAATTTATAAAACATACGTAAATGTGACATTAACTTATTTTGCTGAAACTAGAGTGGAAACAACAACACAACAACCACAAAAAGAATGCGGTCTACTAAACTTCAAACACTAATCGATACAACAGGTGACTCTCAGCGGTGGAGTTCGAGATGTAGTTTGATGAAAGAAATTAAAAAGATGTGAAAGCATTGATAAAAATAGTAATAAAAACTATTGTCTATGCTATGCGATCGTCCGATCACTACTTTGAGTAGAGTCGTGGATCTCAAGTGTTAAGAAAGTGAAAACTACAATTGAGATTAACAGACACTACTCTACCAAATATAGAAGATCCATAAACACTCACGTATCACTATTTATTGTGAAAATGCAAGCTGTTATGAATATATAGGTACGTATAAGTATATAACTATATCTAGGTGAGCCGGGCCCCTCTCAAAAACTGTAGCCTCCCTACTGGGCCCCTCAATTACCACGTATTTTTCCGATTATATATGTTAATTTATTAATGCAGGCAATGTTAGGGTAATGTGCCAATGAATTCCTTTAAATGAGTACCCGAGTTTTTCACTATATGTATTCCTACAATAATACTACATGTAAGGAATAAAGTAGTGGTCTGAAACGAACACATGTTGAATAAGGGCAAATATAGTAAATATGAGTTTTGTGATAACAACATTTAAAGGAAAATTGTGTTGTGATGAGTGCGACTGACTGTCGAAAGGCCGTAAAAGGTATTTTAATTAAAAAAGAAATGAACTTAATTTACAATTAATAGATGGAATTGCAGTTATGATATGCTTCTTAAAAACACTTCTGGAACTTCTTCCGTATGATAGCAAAAACTTTCAGCCCTGTACAGCCGTTAGCAATTTGATTATCTAAACTTTCATATTAAGTGGAACTATATCACAAACATGCAAACGTGAAAATATGCAGAGTTGCATCTTTTTGTTGAACTGGACGTTTCAAAGATGGCTATTCATCAATTAATAAAGTTCTGGGCATTTCATTCCACACGTAGGAATGTGGCCCGAGGCACGGCGAGTTAGGATCGTCGAATTATCTCTTTCCGAAACCCAGTCAACCTGGCACATCGTTAACGGCGTACTGGGTAATTTGGTTAGCATCACGCCCTACACGACTGCCTTACTTTCCGTACTTCCACAACTTGTTAGGTATAAACCTGTTTTTACGACACCTCGGGGACGAGAGTGCTACAAAACTTATCACGTCTGGAAACGTCACCACTTGCCCTAGAGTTCTCGGGAAGAGACTAATAGTAGCCCCGGCTGAATACGCTCAGGAAGATGGGCGTGGTTCTACGAACGGGACGCCGTAGATATAAGCGCGACGACATATACAGGGTGTTGCAAAATAATTGGGCGCCACCGGTTTCGGAATTAAGCCCACGTCTGACAGAAACCCGAAAGCCAAACGGGGTGGGGTATGTGTGTAGTCTTGGGGCTACCTGGAGGCGGCAGCTGGAGCGTTCGAACCTACCTTGACGCTCACAAAATTCGTCCAGGATACGCTTTACACCAATCTGACACCAGTCGCCAATCGGGCGACGACACTACAAATTGCTTAAACTAAAACACAGCATTTAACACAAAGAAAATACAGCGGAAGCGTTTAACAAATAGGTATATTGTTCTTCAGACACATACGATACAACAATGTTACAGCGCAAATTACAAACAAAGGGAGGTGCGTCTTAGCTGTTACATAAAATGGTGAGCGCTTGTAAGTGGCACTGTATAATGAAAGTCTGCGCACACTGCGTATCGGCAGGGTGTGTTGAAATAAACGTTAAAGATTACACAAATAATGATGAGCTCTATCAAATGGCACTGAATACGCACACTTTTCGATTAGCGTGGAATTCTTATAACTAGTAGGTACAATGCCTTAGCTTAGCTTCACCTGTGTCAGTTGATGGGGCCCCAGCTGGGAGGCAGACGAGTTTCTCAAGACTACGAAACAGGGGGGGGGGGGGACAAAGGAGCTCGAAACGTAGGCGTTGGAGATGATGTTGCTGTCCCGCAGTATCATCACTACATGCTACGATGCGACCAGAATAATCGACAAGGCACGCCGGTTCGTATGTAGAACTGACCAGGGATAAACCGCACTTCAATTGATCCTACACAACAGGGGTTATATCGGCACACGGCGCATTTACTAAGACGGAGAAGCGTCTGGCATTTCGACGGGACAAGCACTCAAACAATCCTCACACACACACTGCTGTGACCGACTCGCTCCAAGTCCTGGAACACACAACTGAAAAACACGCCAGGTTCGTGACCGAATGCCGCTGAAGCGACGCTACAGCTAAGAAGAGACGGGAAGGAGCTGCTTCGTTCGAGCCAAAACACCAACCGATCGATAATTAACTATGCACCAGCCAGACGAAAACGAGATAAAATATTCATCCTCTCTCTCGCACGTATGGCCGTTTTTTGTTAAATTAATTCCAGAAAACACGCCTAACAGCAAGTTCACGACTGCCGCCGGCGATAAATGAACACGTGTGCGACCAGGGTTCATACCGAAGCGATAACACAGCTGTATGCGTTAAAAATCCAATGCCTGTATAACATTCGGTATGCTTAACTTGACAAGCGGAATAATATGAAAATCCCATATACAAGTGGGGTCGTAATTTAGAAAAATACTTTAATTAGCCGTACGTTCTGACAAACTGTGGTTTTGGTACCCAATTTTTAAAGCGACTAGTTGGGCCGCCCACCAGTTGCCAGATGTGGGGATTGAGCCCCGTACCGTGGCACCGCAGTCTGAGCTCCCTAACCGCTCGGCCACGTTGACGATATTGCAAAAATCTACCTATCGTGTTGTAGCAGTAGTAGGTACTTGTATATCACAATTACTCTGCATTCTGCATTAATAAATATTGATCTATGACTTACTTCTTGTATGTAGTCATATACATAATTATATAAAATCATATTCATTGAAGAATCCCGATATAACTAGGAACTTTAATATTACCTTTGGTTTGTATTCTAACCGGATTTCATTGTTAAATAATACAAATAAAACATTCATATTGAATTTGTGCACGGTATTCATGTAAAAATTCTTTTTAAACGCGTTTCAGTGTTTAGTATAACAGCGATACGCGACAGTAAATTGTTAGAATAATTTAATATTGCGTTAGGACAGTGCTTGTACAAAATACATGTTTGTTAGGGTATATAGAAATATGTAATTAATAACTGATTAAAAAATATTTTAAAACGAAATAACTAATTTAGTTATTCATATGCCTACACATGACTAGCTTAATTAAATGACAATGTACGAGAGCAATTACTGTTTCTGAAATATTTATTTATAAGACATTTAAAAAACTTGGATGGAAGCCAAACTACTGACGAAGGATAGAATGGCGTGGAAAAAATTGTCAACCCGACAACTTCGACACGTGAAAAGGTATGAGAGGTCGAGATTAAATAAGTTAAAGAATTAGTTTTGTTCTCATTCATCTAGCACGACCAATTATTATTTTGGAATTTATGTTGGAATCAAATAACATGCAACTTGAGCAAATATTTTAGTAAATCGTAATAAACAAGTATTAACTTGATAAACGCTGTGCGTTTTGTAAATTTGGGAAAAGTTATCGTCTTTTTTCCAACGTCGATTGTTTTTATTCCAGGTGCGATGTCGTCGACTTACGAAAATATTTGAAAGTTCAGTTTTATATATTTACAAAACATACGAGTCAATAAATTTAAATCTAAAAATAATTCTTATTTAAATTTAGTACATTTTACTGGGTGGGCCATAAGTCACGTTACCATTGAAAAATTGAATAACTTTATTTTCCATTGCTGTGTTTTTTGATTGTCAGAAATAAGTAAGTGACAGTCGGTAAAGTTATAATAGAGAAATTCACAACCGAACTATTAAAAATTATAGAAATTCATTTTTAAATTTAGCAATTTTTAGCGAACCGATAAATTCGCGAAAGTCGGCATTCAATTGACAACGTTCACCCGACTTGATTGCACCCGACTCTTTTCGTTGATCTTATTTAGTGATGGGCTTATTCGAATCAAAAGTAACCGGTTATCCGGTTATTGAAATAAACTGTGTAACTCGGTTTTCGTTCCAAGTATTCGGATGAAAAATAACCTCATCCTGATACGTACTACGTGCCGCGTCTCAGCGACCTGCGAGTGATCGAAATTCTGTATATAATACGTCATTCATAACTCATATAACCTTTTCTACGTATGAACTTGATTGACCCAAGTGAGGCTTGCGGCTGCTTGTTGATGTTATTAAGACATTTGAGACTCCCAGTCGACGAGTTAAATTTATGGGGCCGTTCCTATTAAAGATAACGTTCTGCTGAGTATGAGATTTGCCGAAGCTGTGTTGGTATTAATTTATAATGGCCTAAATTTTTGCTTCGAAACGCGGTTGATTATGCCTAATAAGGGATAAACAGAAAGCGAAATAAGATTTTCCAATATCATAAAAGATTTATATTTAATTTTTAATAACGGAGCAGTCGGGACAAGAAGTGGATTTCGATGTTGAAAATTTTAAGTGTGCGTCCTTAGAACCTCGGAAGGCTGAACGTAGATAAATTATGGATTCTAAAATATACCGGTATGATGTGCACGCGAAAAGGGAATGGTGGCTACTAGAGAATTTTAGGAACTAAAAATAGATTCAATAAATACTTTGTATTCGCATATTTATAATTTCTTTATGATTAGTATTGATATAGCTATTCTCAATGGTTTAAACTCCTTAGAAATCAAATAAAAATCATTTATACAATTATTATAATTAACGATTAACTGAGTTTCTCTGCTATCTGCAAGTTACGATGCCGATGCAGATGACGGTGAACCGCCAACCGGCAAACCGGCTGACTTAATCGAAACGAATCGAGAGCCAAAATTGATTCGAATGATTATTCAAATAATCAATCGGTTATTAATATGATTCGAATGCAAATAATTCGGTTATGAAAATTGTCCGGTTATGCCCATTACTAATCTTATTTAAAAGAGTAGGTGTATAACAACAAGCCACAGACAATCCAGCACCTCAAGGACTATTATATCAGAACTCCAACCAGAAATATTGAAATTTGTAATGGAAGATACTCTGAAAAGAGCTCATCTCTGCAAGGCCGAAAACGGACATCATCTTTCATAAATATTCTTAAAAATTAATAAGTTAATTCATTTTACAATGGTAACGTGACTTATGAGCCACTCAGCGTAAGAAATATTCATTCGACATAAACGGTCATTTTTGTGGTTGCCACAAAATAGAAAATATATGTAAAGGGGTTTACACGGAACACTTCTCTCCCGAATGACATCAATTTCAAAATAAGAAAAAGTTGCAGTCGGTGGAATTCGAACTCCCAGCTCCCAGATGGAATGAGATTACTAATTTTGCTAGTTCGCCGCTGTAACCACTAGCACACTGAGGCACAGCAGTTGGATCGCTTTTGGCTCTATACAGTGCTAATATAGAGAATGCGAACATAGGCAGTCAAATGTGATAGAATACAGTTTATGGGCTTTGTATGCGT
Organism: Agriotes lineatus; assembly: GCA_940337035.1. Taxonomy (NCBI): domain Eukaryota; kingdom Metazoa; phylum Arthropoda; class Insecta; order Coleoptera; family Elateridae; genus Agriotes; species Agriotes lineatus. The sequence goes on from CALNHX010007269.1 coordinate 39,665, forward strand.
TAGACTGAAATAGACCTAAAGTACATTTTTTTCTATAATAATTTTCAAGGTCAACTTTCTGGGGGATAAGTTGCATTCCTGCAGGGTCTCTAGTTTTAATAATGTTGATACATAGATTTTTAGTTCTTTTCTTCCACTAAAAAAATGATTGTCATTTTGACAGATATGTCATAATTTAATATCGCTTGCTTCATTTTTGCATTTAAAATATTTCTTGGTTTTCTTTGTTTATCCGATTTTATTTATGATGATGATGATTCCATGTTAAAAAAAGAAATTTGTCAAGAGTTCAAATTAAGAAACTTTGACATTCAAAATTGACACATAACCATAATATTGAAAAAGTTCTACCAACACGAGGTATAAAAATTTCCTAGCGTTTCAATCACATATCTACCAACTTTGTAACACTTTGACAGTTATTATAGAAAAAAAAACGTACTTTATATGCGATTAACATCTAGCATCCGCAGAAAATGAAGGTGTTTTGTTTTCAGAAAACACTGAATCATAGGATACTAGATTTTAAATCGTATATGTTTATTTCTGTCTAACGCATACGAAGCCCATAAACTGTATTCTAACTCATTTGACTACCTATGTTCGCATTCTGTATATTAGCACGGTATAAAGGGCGCGTTAATTACTGCATATTTCTGTCCATTTTTATTAGTTTTATCTATTGCTGTGTTAAAGCAATAGTAGGCAACATTTTTTAAGGTGCTCACCTTGTATATATTTGACCGAAAGTATATTCGGTTGCGGGCCTAGTAGATATACAGTCTCGGAAAGTGATTTTTTCGCGATTACAATACTTCCTTCGTCTTTTAGACGAGGGAAGTAAAAAAGCCTTCGCTAAATATTTACCAAAGAAATAAATTACGCTCCAAAGTTAATTACATACTTCTTCTAAAGAAAATGTGGGATGGAAATTGAAGAGCTGAAAAAGGTTTCCATTTGGTTTATTTTCTCAAATACGATTGACTATTGTAAATCGTTTGCTATTATAGTAAATATCCACTTTTCGAATAAATGTTAATTTATTCCGGAGATACTTGCTCTCGTTTGCTCAGCCGAAATGGAAACATATCAAAAGTTCTTATCATCTTAGTCTTACACATAATTTAGCAAAATCGACGCTATCGCAAAGCTAGTTGCGCAAAAAGTTTCGAGTTGGATAATCAATTTAAGCGAAATGAGAGTACTGCAATGAATTTGTGATGGACGTAAGGCCGTGAAGCTTATAGGAAAACTTGGGAAAAATAGTAAATAATGATTCCGCTTACAAAAAACTTCCTAGAAAGCAACTTTTCTTGGTTAACAGTGAACAGCTTATATTGATTTCTGAAATGCTATTCCAGTAGTAATGTTCGACTTTGTAAAAGGCTGATGTAATATCGCGTTTAAAAGAAACGTTTATTTAAAAGGAACAATGTAGAATACTACCATTTTTCACCAAAACGACTTTAAAGTGCACTGTAATTATGAATGTTTTTAGCAGTTGAATTCTTTTTGCCGAAAGGAATCGAGATCGATTATTAATTTATGGTCGTCGCCACGAAAGGTAATAGGAGCTAAAGATAATGAATGAATGAATGAATTTGGGATTTTTAAAGCAACTAAATATGTAACTCTCTGCAATGAAATGTTGCATTAGATCATTATACAAAAATTCAAATTTTGATATGGCAATTGTTCGGTTACTAAACTTAATAATAATTGAAAATACATTAATTGGTCAATTAGTAGTAGTAGTAAAATTGAACTGTAACTTATTTTACTGAATAGTTGTAGTACATGTTTTCATAATATTACCATCAACATTTAATATTTAATAACTAATGTATTTTAAACTTACTTAATTAAGTGCCTGATCAATTCTAGTATTGGTGGAGCAACACTTACTAAGAAACTTTTGGAAGGCCTTGGGTTTTATTGCGATTAAATCGTTTAATGTATTTATATAATTCATATAATAATACGTAAATTGTGAAGTATGCAACAAACGCATACGTTGAGTAATAGAAATAGATAAGAGAACAGATAACCTGTTAACTGTTACACTCTCTTAATTAATTTACGAAGTCTTGTTACAATTTGACAAATTAAGGGTGATTTCGTTAAGTATCTAAATATGTATTGCAAACATTCCTAGTTTTTAAGTTAATAGATGTGCCTTAGTATCGATATAACTTCGTCATAATTTTTAAAACGCTAGTAGCGCATTAATACCAAGTTGGGAATTACGTAGCTAACTAGATCTGTATCTCCTTGTTTCGCTTAAAATGCTTCCGTTTATCCTATGATTTCAGGAAAGATTCGCACGATCAACTGACATTTTACCGTTTCTCTTATAATTTCTTTCTGTTCTATTTTCGGACGTGGATTTATTAGCCGACAAAATGAGCAATTAGCGAAAAAGCTACACAACTAATAAGGCAAACTTCCTTATGATATCAAATTACTCCTTGTAGTTAGCCGTATAACCTCTTTGTTTGTATATTGCCGGTTCTATCCGAAAACTGGAGAGAAGATGCATTTGATTTAGACGGTTCAATTTAAAAAACAAAATTTTAATAATACGTGTTTTATGCTTAGTAAATTTAGTAGTATTTAAATATAATACGTTTACAGGGTTTTCAAGTGTTCTCCAAAATAATAGAGTGTGGCTAGTCATTTTGTTCTTTTAATTAAATAAAGATAAAAACCTTCTCGTTGTGCGCTTATCGGAAATGGGAAAAACAATTTAAAATTACTAAAGTGTTAAAAAACTTCGATATCGCCGCCTTACTTCAAAATAGGTACCTCACTTCGAAGCGCTTATGAGCTTTTTCTCAACCTTTCTTCCATTTAAAAAGGAAAATTTTTGTTCGAAATTAAAAGAACAAAGTTCTTTATTGAGTTTGATTGAAGTTTAATTTGAAGCTTAAAGTATCATCGTAAAATACGTTTCTCCGTTTTCCTTGCCGAAAAAGGTGGAATATTTAATATTGGCCGCATTAAGATCTTTTTCGTATTTTTGTGCATCAATAAAAAGTATTCCGAGCGCACTTGAAACTGTAAACAGACATAATCTTACTTTTCTGGGTCACTGGAAGTAAATGAATTCAAATTTTATGTAAATGTACGCTTACTTACAAGTTTTCAGAGTTGGAAGTTTGTCGCAAATTTAATTAAATCGTCTGAATGTCGTTAAGAATGGGTAATTTGATTGTTTTAGTGCTGAAACTCCACTTTATGCCGCTTATGACTTAAATGCTTCGCTATACTCTCGCACTGTTTGCCGTTTGCTTGTTAAATTTGAAGAATGGCAAATACATCCTTAATTATAACTGCGAAATTTTTTATTTTGAGTGCCGACTGCAAGACGTAGACGTATTATAGGCTAATTGGACAGCTCCGATAATCTTTGTTGTTCGTACTCCACGTCTGCGTTTTCAAGGATTTCGTTATTTTCGTTTTCAATTTAATTACTGGCTGGATGGCAGTTGGGTAAAAAAAATACTTCGAAATTATGAGACATGAAAACCTTTCATTAAAGAGAATCAATGCACAATGGCGAAGATTTATTGACGTGACGGAGGACGAAGAAAAAGCAACACTTTTAATAAATCGGTGTTACAGAATTATAGCATTTGAAACCTTCGCCTTTTTTAAAATTAAATATTAATGTTAATTTCAACTTCGACCGCATCTAGTTATGACTCATTAATTTTTGTTGGTACTTACAAGAAACGCACAACAACAAATAATTAGATGTCTATTTACAAAGACTACGCGGTTTAAGCGGAAATTAACTTCTTTGGTAAAGTCATGTGGATCTGCGAGAAGTTACTTGTAGTTTAATAAGACATAACCGATGTAGACAACAATAACATAAATTTTATTTATTTGAGAACACAAAATATTACTGACACATTATTACACATTTAACAAATACGTTAGTGTGTAAAACAGGAATATCGATAATTAGATACACGAACACAGGAATCTGACTCGAAAAATATGCTTTCGTCTCGCTTAAAGTAAGTCAAGTCGGAGTACTCGACGCAATGTAGATCTGGAAACTGACCAGATCCTCCAGAAAACCCATAGTGACCAGACTGGAGCCGTAATGCGTAATGTGTGTTTACTTGGCGTTTAAAACGCTTGGGAACTGATCAGAGCCTCGACTTGCTTAAAGTAAACAAGTCGGAGTATGCCGACGCAGGTTGAGACGTTAGGCTATCTGGTCCTAAATAGGTCTTTCTTACGCAAAAAGAGGGGGTTTTGCGACCCTTAGCTACCTCGTACCATTCTGGGTGTACAATGGCCCATTGTCCGTCGAGTAAACTGACCAGGCCCGGAAATTGGTTTGGTTGCGTGACTAGCTCTTGCGTTGGGACAAAAGGGTTGAACGTACTTTTGTTGTGCCGAGGAAATCTTTAATTTCAATAAGTGTCACTCCTGAGATTCGAACTCGCAACTCACATTTCTGTAAACTCTCATAAAACCATAATATCGCCGAGATCACTTCTTAAATGCGTGTCCCGAAAGAGACTAGATCGTAGACTATATAAAATATAGGTGTGTGATTGTGCAATTACTATATAGGAACCAAAACGAGCAACAGTGGTCAACGCCATCAATGGTTATAGACATACATAATACAAATATATCATCAACATGATCGTCCTAGACGTAGATCCTGCCATCCTTATGAAATCATGGACGTCTGTGTAGACATTTCCATGGTCGATGCAAATAGCAAGATCGGTAGTCGTGTATGTCTCATTTTTGTTATATTTAGATATTGCTCGCGTGTTTCATATTTCTTGTATACTCTTTTCCATTTCTATTTTGCGCACTATTTTCTTAATTCACTTCCTGATTTCCCTTAGTGTTTATCTTCTTCTTGATAGATATTGTCCAGGTATATTATCTGATCTTCCTATAAGTATTTTCTCGTTAGTACTATTGTCCAGGGCTTGTTTCATCGTGCCATCATTTGATTTACGTAGAGTGTGACTTCTTCCGATTGTGTGTTCCATAATTCTTTATATCGTATAGTGTAGGCCAATTTATTCACATCTTGCTCGTTGAAAACTTATTAATAGGATTGACTACATTTTTCGCACAAATATTTAAGAGCTGTAGTTCAATTTTGGCACAGAAGCACACTGACTACCATACATTCGATATCGTGTTTGGCATATGTTTTTAACAGTAATTTTCTCGATCTGCTACATTTGCAATAACTTTATATTCTAGCATAATATTTACTTGAACACTTTCATTAATGCTAAGTACGTTTGTCTTCTTTATATTTATTTCTACACCAAGTATCTTTGATGTTCTATCTTTATACATCGTATTTTGTCCTGTACTTTATGAGCTTCTTTTCTTGGTTTATATATATCCTGTCCCTGAGCAAGAAATTGGAAAGTGATTAGCAACAATCGCTGAAGAAAGGGATACTGCAAACGAGTGGACTTATACATAGGGTCAGTGAAGAAAGTGCATACTGCCGGAAGACAAAAAGACAAGCGACTGATTGATTTGACGACGAGAGGCAGAAGCTACAGTACGTATACAAGGCAAAAATAGTATGGTCGAGACGCCCACACAATAAAAGAAAAGAATGTGATGTATCAGCAATGTATAGCGATATGGCAAAACTAATTTTTTCAAGTGTCTAGAATAGATAATAACAGTTTGGTGACAATGTAATCAAATATGATTATTATATTTACGGTTTCTGATTTTTAAAAGAATGATTATGCTCTCTGCCCTAATAATAATCATGCTGTCAGGTTCGTTTAATACTTGAAATGTTACTTATAGCTCACAGGTATTTATTACGTGGACTTGGATTTATATCAAAAACTCTGTGCATGTAGCCGCAAAATATAGTATCTTCCTGCAAAGTTATTTTATATCCACATAAAGCGGCAATCTGCTAGGACTACTGTGATTTAAGCGGAAAGGGATATTATTTATGTTATTCTATTTCCAATGCTTAAGGAAGCTGCGATATTTACGACATGATTCTGTTGCGAACACATTACTAAAATAAATATTAAAGATTCACGATCCTCCTGCCTCTCATCGCTTATTTGCATTTATTTCTGTAGCGAATGAATAAGGCGTAATTTGGACAATTATCGATATAGGCAGTTTATTGCTCAGATAATTTTATTGCCCTGCGCAAACAATAAAGCCCTTACACAAATGGATGGTACCCAGTAACGAAGCTTTTATGAACTTAAAAGCTCAGTTATTGAGGCGGAATCTTGTCTTGGAATGCACAGTCGTGGCTCATCTCCAATTTTGCCCCATTAACATAGCGCGGGCGCTAGTTCCACGCCAAGTGCGCTTTTGTGAAATCACTCCATAGAGTGAAGTTTCGTATTTGACTTATAATAAAGTAATACTAGCAAAACCATTACAATTGGTGTAAATAACAATACTGGTCGAAGTAACACTATATTTATATGTTGTGCTCACTAAAATATTCATTTTGTTTCATTGGGCAAATTATTTGTGCCAAGCTGTTTATATGAACTCTAAAATACTGTTGTTATTGTTATTATTTTTTTTATCATTTCACGTCTTAGAAGTTATACCGATTTTTCTGTTGGTGGGAAACATTTCCGTTTATTCTGTAGTGAATTTTTTCCTGGCAAAATCTCCTTAAGCACTTTTTTATGGTTCTATAGCCTTTAGGGGTTATTTAAACTATTAAGTGTTGAAACTAATGTGCTTTTGTGTTAGCCCCTGTTTTTATTAATTTATTACCCTTCCAAATGCAAGACCAATTGGACATCGCCTTCTTTTAAAAGAGAATGGGAAGGCTCGTCTTGGACGCAGTTCAGAAAAACCGAGAAAATGCATTTGCTCCTTGTTTTGTAGTGTCTGATAGCGGCTTGATGGAGGCAGGTTTAAACAAGTACCTACGTAGTCTAAGCGTATCATAAAATCGTAGAAATTAACTTTCTATTGATTTATAACAAGAAATTATAACAAATATTTATTTGAAAAAATGATCTATTTAGTTATTTTGATCAAGTCATTATGTTGATACTACTTTTGAATAAAGCTAGAAATTTGTCTTGCACGAATTTTTTACGTTGTGATACGTCATGGATTCAGTGTAATTGCCCAGTATTTCAAGTATAAAAGTATTATAGAAATAACCGTGATCTTGCTTTGAAAAATATATACAGAGTGGCTAGGAAAACCCCGGCCACTTTTCCAACTACCGGGTGGCTATAAACATCTGAGATCCCAGTAGCCATGGAATTAGCTACTTATAAATGTTGGTTAGCATTACACATATTTCAATTATAATAAGTATTGGTATGAAATGTAATAAAATGCAAATAAGAGGAAGGAAATGTGCCCCGGATTCTGCAGTTTAGCCTACGACTCGATTATAAAAATCTCCTGTTCTAACTCCATTACTTATTGCAATCTGTAATAATTTTTGACAGATAGGAATTTTAGTTGTGATGACATTAATGACATTTAGTTTAGTTGGATTCATCACTTTAATAAAGCGTTGTTGATTCCAAAGGTAATGTGATATCAGATATTTATGGCCACCCGGTATTAACACCAGCTGTCGCTGTTTTTTACGATATTTAGGGCCGGTTGCAGAAAGCAACGTTAAATCTGGTGTTAGCTAACGCGACGTCAAAGTGAACAAAAACGAATCAAATCTCAAATCTTTATGGTATCTAATACATTAGTAAACAAAATTTGATGCGTTTTTGTTCACTTTGACGCGATGTTAGCTAACACCAGACTTAACATTGCTTTCTGCAACCGGCCCTTAGAGTCCCTGTATATAGGTTACTAACAGCCGTATTCATACTCGTTCGCCAGCGATTCGCCGCCGAGTCGCCGGAGTTTCGTTATGAATAGTATGTTGGCGGCACTGTACGTCTATGTCAAATTCGAGGTTAGCAGGTTAGATTTTGTGTCAATTTCTGTCAAAACTGACGGAAAACTTAACCTGATAACCTCGAATTTGACATAGACGTACAGTGCCGCCAACATACTATTCATAACGAAACTCCGGCGACTCGCCGGCGAACCGCTGGCGAACGACTATGAATACGGCTGTAAGAGTTGGGCAAACAACGGGATACATTTTGATTGGTTTGGATCACTTTTTGCAAGGCATGTGTGATAAAAGTGCGGTTTTTGCATATTTTGTAACAAGTTACGCCTGATAGTTTCACACATGCAAATCTAAATCTTAACTAAATTGGCTGTATATTGCTAATAGTCGGTTCTAGAGTTCCTAAGAATGATCAATACTCTGAAAACTCTCCCATCAAAGGCAAGTTAGCAAGGTTGGTTCCCATAACCTCTTTGTTCGACATATGTCAAATATCTAATTTGGATCAAAAATGTATGTCAAATCTGGCTGTTTGCCCAACTCTTAGTAAACTATATACAGGATCTCTAAGGATATTTATATATTTGAATTAAAATTAGCTACGCTGCTTTCTACTGTCAATTTCAAAAGTAAATTCTGCTGTCAACTTGACAGCGAAGCAGATATGAATACAAATCTCCAACAACGTATTGCTATTGTGAAATGGTTTTATCAAGCGCAAATAGGTCATTCTACCAGAATGGCGGTTCAAATAGTGCAATTTCGTTGGCGTCAAACTTATACAAATCGACCAGCTTGTAGTAGCATAATTACAATTGTTGCTACATATGTACTAATTTCAGTAGTCCACTTGGATTTTGCATTGCTGTCAGTATGTTAATTTCAAGAAGACTGTACTAAGGAGAAATAACTTGCGTGTCGAAGCGAACCGCTTATGCCGGTCGTCGTGTATTCTTATCCATTCACAAAACTCGTGAACTGTCAATGTCAAATATTTGCTGAGTGTACCTGGAAATTCGGACCTTGTTTTAACAATTAATAACACACTTGAAATACACTCCATTTGATTAACAACCGTAAACTGACTTTTAACCGTGATTACAGGTTAATTTAGCTCGCTTCGAACTCTCGAACGGCAGCGAAAACGAACGAAAATGACCGAAGATAGTACATGCTGTCGACAGCGCCGCGACGGCTATCCCCGACATTGGGGCCGTTTTTATGCACAGCCATCATAGCAACTTACGTCTCCTTAGTACAGTCTTCTTGGTTAATTTAATTTTCTTTACAAAAGCGTCATCTCTTGACCGCCACAAGAAAAGTGGCCGGGGTTTTCCTAGCCGCTCTGTATATTCCGGTTCTCAGCCTGCTATCTATTGCTATCCTCCCAATCTCCTGGTCGTAAGTCGCGTTCTAACATCGCTTATTGTGTGATATCAAAGTTTGCTTTTGTCTACCCAGGCCCGGCATCAGGTATGTTGCTTACTAGCTCCAGCAACAATGAAACAACGTGAGTAACACACCGGAGGCAGGTCTAGAACGGACAAAATCCATGCCTATACCGTCTCAAGGTGAGTTTACAGTACAGGGTCGGCCGCTCAAACTTGCAACACAAGAACAATAACTTCCATAAGATCTGCATTGTCCTATACTTTCTCTACCGCAAACTCACCTTCAGACGGTCTATAGGTCTTGTTCCATATCAAACTAATAAAATAATTGGCAACGCTGCATACTGTTACTGTACTCTTCTACAGCCAGTCACAATACTCGCAGTGTAGCGTTCCAAGCATTATCAGTTCACTAATATGTATATTTATCTGGCGGTTTTCGGTTTGTGTACTAATTTTCTACCTATAGTTACCTGTGCTGCTATCTGTCCACAAAACCTTCTTTGTTTTATAAAAGTTCAAGTTACATTGTATGGACGGTCTTTTTACTTAACTTGCATGTGTTATCCATTCCAGTCGTACCACTTTTTATTTCGTCGTACCACCTTGTGTTTGACCTCCCTCTTCTTCTTCCATCCCATGGTCTTCATCGAAAGATCTTAGCATTCCATCGGTCATCTTCTATAAGCTCTATATGCCCAACAGAGTCCCATTTTAGGTTGGCTATTCTCTGAATGATATCAGTTGTTTTTTGTCTGATCCAATCATTTCGCTGTCTGTCTCTTAATGATATTCCTATTAACTATTATAGGTCTCTATCGTTCTTTGGATTATTTTCAACTCATTTACAATTTGTTTGATGAGGTGTGATTATCCACATAAACAGATTCTATATCTGTGACATAAGGCTATTCCCCAATAGTTTTTTAAAACTGCCGAGACATCTTTCTTGTGATAATCTCTATTATTACGTTATTTCAGTTTTCAGGTATGGTTTGTTGCTTTTGGGGTAACTTGTTTTTGTGCTTTTTTTATTATTTTGGTTAGTAGATAATCTTTTCATTATATCAAATATTTAGGACCATTTGTTAGCCTATCATTTTGTGGTTTTTGATGTGTATTCTCTTTAGAGGTAAGAGCAACACACGACAAAACCCAAAGATGCCGGCCCTGTGTCTACCTTTTTCTTCGTTCGTGGGGGGGGGGGGGCAGTTCATGGTTTGTTTGGTGATTCTATAATCTGGCATTCTCTGGACATTGTCGTACCAGCATAATTGTCTTCTGTGTATTTCTTTTGGTTCTATTACAACTCTGATTCTGCCATTTCTTATTCTATCGAGTTGACGCCTCAGCTGAACGTCGCCAGAATTTTATTTCAATCGCGTTTAATCTGCTTTCTTGTCACTTGTTCAGTTGGCAAATCTCGCATTCGAATGTTATAATACTTTTAAATATATTGTTGAATATGTTTCTTTTATTTTATCCTGATACATTTCTGAACCACAGGACCGAGTTCAACGCACCAATTAGTTCCTTTCCTTTTGTTAGCCTTTATTCTATTTCTTTTTCTGTTCTTCTGCTTTGTTCTATCGTTGTCGCCAAATTTATGTATATTGACCACGGGCCTCGATGGAGTTTATGTTCTGCAATATTAAATCTTCCTTAATTTTTTCATATTGTTCGATACATTTTCTTGTCATATACTCCAGGTTATCTTGATCTTCTACTATTACCAGTAAGCTATATTTTGAAAAGAGTGGACGATAGAGAATATCCCTACCTTAAACCTTTAGTTACTGAAAAACTTCGAAAGCTCTTTTTCTACTTTGACTTTAGTAGTGGTCTCAATGTATAGTTGTTGTACTGATTATATTGCGGTTGTATTGATTGATGTTCTTTCTATTAACTTCCATAGTTTACTTATCGGAATGTTGTTATAGGCCTTAGTCATATCTACGAACAGTGAGTTTCTCTGTTCGGCACAAATTTCTTTTCAGTAATCTGATTCAGACTAAAGATGTTGTCCACACATGATTTGCGCGCTCTGAATCCCTTCTGTTATTCTATTTGCAATGAGGCATATTATTCTTCGATTATATTTTCCGGAATTTTACCATATAATCGACTCACTGAGTTGGTGACTGAAATGCATCTGCAATTGCCGCAGTTATTCGTACATCCCTTTTTATGAATAGGACTGATCCATACAATTTTCCAGTCGTCAGGTATATTATCTCTGTTAACATATCTCTCTACAAGTTTGGCAAATAAGATTTTTAGGTTTTTATGCATATTTTAGCAGTTTCGTGGGAATCCCTTGTGGTCCGGTAAAGATTTCTGGGCCATTTATTGATTTATTGATATTCGAGGACCTTGTATGTGATAAAATGTTGGAGATTCTGTTAGTTCCTGTGAATTCTTGTTGATAGTGCTGTTTCCATGTATTTAAACTTATTATGTTTTGTCCTTTGTGTGTCATCGGTTATTAGAAATTTTACAAGTTTATTCCTAAGTTTAGTTTTTTATTACTTATAGTTTGCTTGTTATTTTTTATATTTTGTCCAATCTTCTTCCTTTTTTGTGCTTAGCCATTTTAGATATGTTTGCTGTTTTTTGTCTTCTTGTCCTCCAGTTTACTGTTTCATGTCAATGTATTATTCTGTGTTTGCATTGGCTTGTTTTTTCCAAGAGCTTCTAAGGCTGCCCGATTTATTACCTCGGTAATTTGTGTATAGAAATCCGTAGTCTGAGCTCTGTAGAACCAATTTTCTCGTACTGTCTTCTTTGAGTCTGTATGTTATTTGGTTTATTTTACGTTTTTCTTCTTTCTCCTTGACTTATATTCTTACCCTAACATCTTGAACTCTCCATTTAGACTCCTTGCTTCATGATAACGTAGTATATAATTGAAAACTTTGGACAAATAGAAAGGTATATTTTCTTTAATAAATCGACAGTTCTATTGTACAATTGATTTCCTATAGTTTATATTGTAATTGACAAATATTAGTTTATTTCAAGATTGAATAGAGATGTTAAGAAATTAGGTTTTTCTTTTAAGATTTTCTGATGCCCCGATCTTGTCGTTGAGAAAATTGTTGATTAATGAACAATAAAATATTCTCGGTTACATTTCGCTTCCCATTTGTGCTACTTGAGTATAACTAGCCCCCGAACATATTCACAGCGTGCGGTCGCAGTTTGCCATGTGAGTCGCATCTTGTATTTGTGTAGAGATATTCGGTGTTGGCTGAGAACTGAACTATTGATTTGCCAGTCAAGTCAGGTTGCTGAAGGAGCTAAACCAATCCCTCTTTCTAATCCCGATGTTTATATCTAAGATGTTTTTAACACCACACTTGTTTACCGTTTCCGATTCGCATCCAAACTTCATGCCGGTGCCAAGCTCATCACAAGCACGTTTGTCGTAAAATAGGAACTGTGACATGACTTTTAAGGTAATTACTAAATTAATTAGTTGCGACTAAATAACGATGTAAGATCGCAGGAGAAAGTTTCAAGCATTAAATATATTGGCGTGCGCGGTCTCGGGCAATAATAATTTTCGAAATGTAATTAAATTTATTGTTGTATCTTGTACGGTTTTCTTCTTATACCTACACAGGTTAAAGGTTGTACGTGAGGGCAACATCGTCACGTTGCTAAAAATTTATGCTCAGGTTGATGCATAAAATTTGCAAGCAGCGGGATTAGGTAATTAATAAATGTCACTTGCAATTCGATTGATTCTCGTTACAGTACGAAGACCGTTGGGATTGCTAAACGGTCGCCATAGATACAAATAATTGATTCGTAATAATGAAGCTATATAGCGAAAGCACCCATATTAGTTAGTAATTAATTATTTAATTACTAGCGATGATTATACCGCCATTGTTAAAGGAGCAGCCTTTTTATCAACAATTGGGAGATATGATTAGCGGCAGCTGAATCCGTCGTCTTTCTGCGCTGCGTTTCGGAATTAAACGGGAATTTATTTTTATGGCATCACGAAGCTGTACAACTTGAAGAAGAAACGCGGAGGCCTGTGAAACGACAGCTATGACGTGAAGGAACATACAAGATGGTGGCAGCTTCAATATATAACACGCTGCGCACAATTAGTGCAAGACACGTATGAAAGTGAGTTGTGGAAATGAATTTTACACAGTAATGGACCGTTAACGGGGGCTCCAATTAACATAAAATGTAGCTATTTACCACTTAAATTTAGTGACAGCTTTGAGTGAGTCTCTAGACATAGGATTTTTTAAATTAACAGTATTTTACTTCGTCTGCAGTTATTATTAGAACTAAAGCGGCAATGGTTTCAGCTAAATCGTTAATCCAAATGTGCCTATTGACATCAGCGCCATGATTTAAACAGCATGAAAGTGAAAACTTAAAATTGTGCAGTTTTACAAAATTTCAGAAATTAATTCCTTACACTGCATTAATACTGAAAATTATCTTCTCACAAGCAAATATTAATTACTTAGCTACAGTTAAGCATGGTAAAGATATCTAAAAGTTATTATTTACATAGTTCAAGCCCTAATATTACAATTCTAACTTCTAAATTACAATAGACCGGACATAGCTACACAACAACAAAGAATGATTAATTAAAATTGCTTTGTAATTCTTATTGCATAATTTAATTTAAGCATTAAACACGTTTATGTTTAATTTTGAATAAATGTCAGAGACAAATTATAATTAAAATATAGCCTGGATTTTTAGGATGCAAATAGGTTTCTTCCATTCACGTTATATGGATCGAGTAATAGACTATTATGTATCAAAACGAAATCTAAGAAGTCTAGAATTAGAAGACGGCATTATTAAAATACTTTTTGAAGGAAAACATTCATTAAAAATGTTCTCTTAAATATTAGCATATCTAAAACGATACTAACATTAAAAAACAACTTATACATAGTAAAAGTTAATATACTCCACTCCAATGTTGTATGCAGCACACAGAGAGATGCATAAATAAACTTAAATTTTTGCTTATGTATAATCTTTTAGAAGTTGAAAAACAAAAACAAAAGAAGAAGTATAGCACAGTATGTATAAATATAAAATGGACAGAGAAAATTTATAAATGGACATGGGTAAATGAAAGACTAGTGACAGTAGAATTAGCAGAAGGCCAAAATAAAATAATGCTGATAGCAGTATATGGAACTAACAAGGACGATGACCTAGCAAATAAAGATACATTTTCGAAAAATTTAACGGCGCTTACTGAGGAAAACGAATGGGCAAAAATTATATTAGGAGACTTCAATGGAATAGTGAGGACCAAAGACCATCCAAAAGCAGAAATATTGGGTAAACATGGAGAGAAAGAAAGAAATGACGATGGAAAGAGACGTATACAATTATTTGTACAGTTAGAAATTTATGTTAATTAATTTGTATATTGCATTTCTATGCGCTACTTAAAATGTGTCTTAATTAATGTGTATATATTAATGTATATATATATATATATATATATACTTGTAGTATTAAGGTATGCATTTGTATTTCTGTGCTATTTTAAAATTTTGTAATGGGCATGCTCGTTTCCAAGTTAGTGTTGCTGTTTTTGGAAAATCGCATGAGCACCACTTGTTTGTTAGCGAGGCAGTCGAGCGGGCATGGTGTAATAAATGAGTCAAGGTAAAAGTGTGTTTTATTCTGTGAAAGAAAAGAAATAAGAGAAGAAATCAAGCGTAAAAACCTAGAACACTATTGCAGAGAAAATCAACTGATAGTTACAAACACATTTATCTCACAGAAGAATATACACAAATATACTAGAGAAGTAGAGAGAAGGGGAAAATCAATCATTGATTACATACGCATTCAAAAATGCAAGAGAAAAACGATAAAGGACGTCAAAGTTAAAGAGGATTTGAAATCTACAGTTATGATTTCTTACTAGTTGGAAAAAATGAGTCCTCTCAAAAAGTAGAACCCACGACGAAGAAGAACAAGATCATACAAGAGAGGAAAGTTCATGAAAAGATCAAGACTTGTAAATTAGTGGACGTGAATTATAAAAGAAGATACAGAGAAATAATTACGGAAGGGGTTGACAATTTTTCTGCAGAACTAGGAAAGGGTATAGAAGAAGTATGACAAATATATAAGACCTTTTTAATAAAAGCAGCGAATACGTATGCAGAGTTTTCAAACTGAACAATCATAAGCAACAAACAGTCGTATGAGGAATATAAAAATCAAAAGAAGAACATCAAGCAATTCGTAAAGGACGCAAAAGAAAAATGATGGAAGAATTTTGGAAATCAAATGGAGATTAACAGCCACAAAAACTGTTTTACAGGGTACTAAAAAATTTGAGGCAAGAGATAAAACCAACACTAAATCACATTAAGAGCAAAGAAGGGAAGCTAATAACCGATGAAACCGAAGTATTAAGAAGATTGGCGGAATATTTGCAAGAATATTTTCAATAGAAGCAACAGAACAGACAAGAACAAAGCCAATAGAAGAAGATGACATGCCAACAATAAATATTGAACCAACACTGGAAGAACTACACAAAGCATGAAAAAAACTTAAAAATTGGAAAGCCGCAGGGCATGATGGAACTGAAGCGGATATGTTAAAGAAAATGGGAGGGCAGCCATATGATTTGCAACAAGACGTGGAGTACAGGAAGAGTCCTCGAAGATTGAGAGATAGCTATCATACGGTCTCTCTATAAAAAAAGAGACAGACTTAACTGTCAAAATGATCGTGGCATAATTTTGCATAGCACTGCATATAAGGTTTATGAACGAATTTCATAGGGAAGGCTTATAACAAAAATCGAACCGCATCTAATCAATTCACAGAGTGGTTTAAGGTCCCATGCATATTCAGTTTAAAAGAAATAATAGGAAAGACGCAGACACAGGCGTTTATTGATTTGGAAAAAGCATTTGACCGCCTACCGAGAAAGATGATCTGGGACAGCTTGACAAGGAGAGAGGTAGACAAACAGCTTAAGGATACCATTAAAAGTCTATACAGAAACAATAGGAATTACATCAGAACGAAAAACGCACAGTGTGAACAATGTACCACATATGATGGATTAAGACAACTAGTGGTATTAAGTCCGCTGCTCTTTATCACACTCATGGATGACATCATAAAGACATGCAGAACGAGAATGAATACGTTGCAAATAGGATACAGAGATCTAGAAGAAGTATTTCAGTGTGCATTTGCAGACGATGTCGTAATATTTGCACCAAATGAAAAGGGACTAACACATTCTGGGGATTTGGAACGAAACTTTAAAAAACCGAAAAATTAAAATACATTTTAAAAATCATGGTAATAACGAAAGGGGAAGTACAAATAAACTGGAACAGGTTGAATAATTTGTATACTTGGGGGTTACCATAACTAAGAAAGGACACCAAACAGAGATAAATAAAAGAATAAAAAATACATCCAAGTTATACCATGCATAACAAACACTTTCATGAACAAAAAGGAAATCACGAAGAAAACAAAAATTACAGTGTATAAAACGCCAATGCTGATATATTGGAGCGAATCGTGGGTGCTAACAAGCAAACAGAAGAGCAAACTTCAAACCATGGAGATTATGTAGGAGAGTACTAGGAATCACCAGAAGAGAGAAGATAGGAACTAAGCAAGAAACGAATTGAAAGAATCAAGAAAAATAGAAGAGAAACAATTACAATGGTTTGGATATACGGAAAGAGTAAACAACGAAAGACCGGTGAAAAAATATGAGAAGCAAGGATTACAACAAAGCCAAAAAGGGGAAGGTTGCGGATAATACTGAATACGGAATAATACTGTCGAAGAAATACTGCACCAAAAAGGGCAAAATTCATCCATTCCAATAAAGAAAAGTAAGATTTCACTTATTACAAACCATATAAAAGATACCCCAGAATATAAAAAAAATGTAAATTAATACAAATGGCAACAGATGATTGACTGCAACCCTTTTTATTTACAACCCAAATATACATAAACTATAATGTCCATAATATACAAAATAGTGGCCGATTGGGCGCTTATGGGATAGTCTCTCAAGTCTTAATTATAATCTTATCGGCCTATTAAAAAAACTTTAAACAAAGTAATTCGTGCTATTTAATTACTATTTTGTGCCATTACAAAACTAAAAATGTTAACAGGCCACATGTCTAGAAAAAATGCATTTGACAAGGGTAAACTTGTTTTGAAGATGAAAAGATGTCACAAAGTAGAAGTGTTAATTTCGGTTTAATGTATCAACTGAATTGCTCATAACGACTATAGATTAATTTATAGTGCGGCGATATGTCATTAAACACCAGGTATTATATTAGAAAGCACTAAGAAGCCTTAGAGACTAGTTTATTCGCTTGTTGGTACTTGTATAAATTTTCCAAAAGAGTCTGTAGTTTAGGCCGGCCGTCGCCGTATATCATACCGCCACTATGATTTAGAAATGGTCATAAAACGTGTTGCATGAAAACGTCGAAAACGGACATTCATTCATTTTACTGCTACATCTTTTTATGTCCGTTCTCAATAAACCTGCATAACATGAATACGCAGCGTGAAGACAAACATGCACAGAACCCATTGTTAATACGTGCTGAGATGGAGGAGCAAAATGCGGTGTTAACAAGCAGTTTGCGAAGGCGTCTTACAAAGCCTCGATATTTCGTGTATAAGACGCTAACCTGAAGATAGCAGTTGTATTCTAGCTTTTCGCAGAATGTTATTTTTAAAAATTAAGCTAATTTACCTTAAAGAATAACTTACATACCTTCTGTAGAATTAATATTGAATTGTTCATTCGCTAAAATTAAGAAAACTTATGGAATTGGCAACGTCTGCACTATAGCCGTGACAATTTTTCTGTTTCCAACGGCTTGTCACGACTTTGAATTCATGAAACTGGAGCTTTTCAAAGTTTCAAAGCAGTTATTACTGCGCATGTCAACCTTTCACACAGTGTTTTATTTTTAAAACTAAATAATATCCTTTAAAAGTGGCATGAACAACAAGTCGATAGAATGAAACAATATGGCCGCCAATGTGGTGCTGTGAGAAGAAAAGTTGCTTCGACTGCTTTGTAATAACGAATGTTTCGATAGTTTCTTGAATGCTGAGCTTATAAACATTAATTACTTATGGTTATTCAAGATTTCC
Organism: Agriotes lineatus; assembly: GCA_940337035.1. NCBI lineage: Eukaryota > Metazoa > Arthropoda > Insecta > Coleoptera > Elateridae > Agriotes > Agriotes lineatus. The sequence goes on from CALNHX010007269.1 coordinate 58,130, forward strand.
TGCAAAAGAACGTCCAAATACGAATGAGCATTATTGTGCAAATTATTCCAGTTCTATTTTTAATTTCGAAAAATACTTATATACCAGTGGCCTGTTTATTCCACAGTTATGGTTTTATGAGCTCTCTTAACTCGTAAGTTGGGTGGGTGGCTAGCTTTGCCCATCGAAATCGAGGAAAAATTCCTTTGGTAGGGGTTAACAACTACCACAAGTGTTAGCCGGGGAGTATATGATTTTTAAAATCCGTCTAGAGTCTCCGGGAATCGAACCCGGGCCGGCCGTCTAGAGTTGAGCACTTGTTCGCTGCGCTATTTTTGAGGCGTTTGCTTTCCGTTCAATATCGATTTATATGCGAAACCTATTACTGAAAAAATCTAAAATTTTCTATATGGAAACACTATACTGGACATCGAAATGTTGACGTTGCAAGCCGATCTAATCTAAAATGCCAGTGGGCGGGAACAACACTTTGTATGTATCGTATTTTAGTCCAGAAATGTATTCGAACATTAAAAATGCAATAAATATACGTGTACTGAAAATTTAAGATGATTTTCGTACCCCTTTGAACAAACAAAATATATATATTTTAATTTAATTAATATTGCGTTGGAATGTTTCTTGTCAGTAAGAGCTCACAGCTATTTTTTTATATAGGTTGACAGATTTTGACCCCTCGATCAGTTGTGCATAAAGCAATCCTCTTATTTAAATGCATCGGGATATACCCACGACTGTTGATTCTGAGTTGTTTGGATTATAAATGCAAATTATTCTATCAAAGAAAGAGTATTTATACTAAAAACGTTTTACATCTGGTAAGCCTAAGGCATGTGGGTGATTTATTCTCGCTGAATTTTCAATATTCTATTACTATCAATACTACCCTATTTGATGTCAACATTTGAAAATACAGCGAGTGTGGTACTCAAAAGTGCTTATATTTACATTTACACAAACCTAAGAGATAGAGTAACAAGGTCAATACATCACCATGACACACACCTCACACAATGGTTGCTGCGCAAGCTCAAAAGACGCGCTCCAACTTTGTAACCCGAATCCGGGGCAAGTTGAGCATTGTATCGCCAGACGCAAGCGTATGAGCACCAGCCTCCACACCGCAAGGTATAATGAGGTTACCGATAATACATACATACATTATTTAGTCAGGCGCATAGGAACCGTGGGGGCCATGGGGAGCAGTGGCCCCCCATAAATAAATTTCAGAGGGAGCCTGGCCCCCACAAAAATATGTTTTTTTCTAGTTTCATCATAACGTATTGTACTAATATTTTATAACAGTTAATAATATGATAATATATAAGGTTGAATTGTAATGAAACCCCTGTTCTGTAAAACGCTATTTTGTATAACCCTTGAATGACTGTTTTGTTATGTGCAAGGTTTTTCCCATAATAAATTATTAATATTTTTGCCGTCTTTTTTAACAACCGATTGCACGGGCCTGATAAGATGATAAGATACATTTTTCTTTATTTATTATGAGGAACATTAACACGTGTTGTTTCTACAGGTTGAAAATAATAGCTGCGTTGAATAGGGAATATGCCAATACCACCTAAAGAACACAGGCTCGTAACCGGGATGTCAGCTAAAGAAAGTCTGATCTTAGCTCCATGTTGATTGCAATTTTCAATAATATAATTAAGCTTTTTCTAATAGACAACTAACTGAGTGCCTTCGTTAGTGTTTCGTGGTGTGCGTGTGTGTGATTGACCATCAGTATTGCCATTGTCATCTAAAATAATACAGGCTTTTAGGCAAAAATTGTTTTTTGCCATGACGTCACCGTAAAGGGGTAGTTGAATTGGCTGCCAAACGAACTGATTTTAAAAGTATTAACTGAAAACTGCAATAAAAAAGTTAAGCATTTTCTAATGTATTTTTACTGTTAGAAGTACAGCTGATTGCAAATAAAAGTGGGACAAGTCTTGAGACTACTTTTTGCGTTTTTAATAACCTGTGAAACTTTCTCTAACTTATATTTCCGTAAGTGAATACATAAAATATTATTAAAGATAGAAGCATAAGAAAAAGAACATAATTACGAGTATTTAATATGTTATTGTACTTCATATTACAATATTACATATTAGCTGTCCCAGTTTTATTTGCAATCAGCGTACCTACACGTTGGAAGTTCACAAATATCGTATTTGTTCAAAATACCATTTTTGGACATTATTATTGATAACGAATTAGAAATTCCTAGAGAGTAAACTAGAATTAACAAAAAATACCTTTCCTTCTATTTTTCGCGACTAGAACAGATCCCAAAGAAATAAAAATAGCTTTTTAATTAAATGTGCATTTGAAGTAAGATGGCAAATTAATATGCCCTGCCACTTCCTTTTTTGTGGTACCAATGCTATTAGTATACACTTAGCCAATCTAAGTGACGCTGTTTGTTTAACTGTTTGAAGTCGCTGTGATAATCTCGACAATTTGTATACCCCTTTATCATCATGTGTCTGGCTAACTGCCTGGATTAATAATGTGGCATTGATACTGCACAAATAAACACGTATAGCCTTGCAGGTGGTTCTGAAGTAAATGTATTGTCACGGTATTGCGGTTTGCTAGCGTTTCAAAATAGCTGCCGGTGAATAAAAATTGTTGGTAGTACTTTCTTGCAATTTTATACCATATTTATGCAAGTGTTATTTTCATAATTATGCCGTATAAGTATTAAATTTTTGGGTGTGGATGAAACTACACAAACATGGTGGTGCATTTGCTAGTTTTCCTCACGATGAATCCGTATGCCAAAAATGGATTACTGTTGTACTAAGGGCAGACTTTACTTGGACTGAGCACACCAAGGTATGCGAAATGCATTTTCATAAAGTAAATGTTATATGAATTATAACGAAGCTGGATTGGAAATTTCTTACAGAGGAGTTGTATACCCCTAATTTGGTTAAAAATAGAACTAATTAATTTTTTTATACCAAATTGCCGGAACGCAGCAGAATGGTTATTTAGTTTATTTTCTTGGGTGCCATTATCACAACAAGGAAAGTCTAGCGAATATTAATTCTACAACCAATACTTTGATTAAACATTACTGTTGAAAAACGAATAATAATCGAATGGACAAAGAAGATAGGGATAGAAAATCAAATTTTGAGATGTAGCCTTTGATGCTGAATTTCCATGGCAGTCTTTTTTTTATTAATAATGGATTGTATTTCTGCGTTCTAGAAAAACTTGGAAAGTAAAATAATAGTTCAGTTAGATAGACTCAAGATCCCCTAAAACGTTTGTGTTTGCACCTTGGCTCTAGAAATAATAGGAGAACAAATATTTTAGTATTACGAATTTAACACCATGGTCTTCTGAGGATATGCAGGAAAAATATAAGGAGAAGAAAAAAGCATATTTGGAATACATGTCAAGTAAAACGCAGCAAGCATACGACAACTATAAAAGAATAAGAAATGAAACACACACACACGCTTGTAAGAAGGATTAAAAACGAGCATTGGGAACGGTTTTCAAAAAAATTGGAACACAACTTTTATAGCTTGCAAAAAAAGATGTGGCGCTGCATAAGACGACAAAGAACGGCGGTGAAGGAATTAATAGACGTGAAACACATAAAAAGGAATACATCGATTGACAACCAATGCCGACAGAGCCAGAGCAAGACAATCCAGAAATCACAACGGATGTAGAAGTTACGATAAGCACATTGGAAGGAAAAACTGAGAAACAGAAAAGCTACAGAAAAAGATGGGATAGCGAACGAACTGTTAAAGCACTGCGGAACGACGACGAAACAATTTACAGTATTATTATAAAATACCCAAGGCATGGAAGACAAGCATGCTGATATTCCTATTCAAAAAAGGCGATAAAAAGTACTGGAGAACTGCAGAGGAATCCACCTGTTAAATATTGCGTTGAAACTGAGTACTAAAATTTTATCTGAACGAATAAACCAAAAGATAACTTTAACAAACGAACAACAAAGCTTTCGTAATGGAAGATGATGCACAGATGTGATACGAAAAATTACTGACAAAGCACTTGAGTACAATAAACCAGTATATCTATGTCCGGTCGGTCTAAAGAAAGCTTTCAACAGAGTAAGACTTGAAGACGTAATTCACCTTCTGTATAATGGAGAAATCCACATAGACATCATCAATTGAAGACAATTATAGGAACAACAAAATAGAAGCTAGAATAAACGGACAACATAGGCACTGAAATAATACAGGGAGACTCTTTAAGCTCCTTATTATTCAACCTAATAATCAACGAGATAATCGAGAAAGTCAACGAAGGCAGGGGATATAGAATGGGAAACAAATAAATTAAAATACTCTACTACATTGACGATGCAGTGTTAAAAGCTCCAAATAAAGATGACTTACAAATACTAGTACACAAGTTCAACATAACAACAAAAAGATTTAATGTGATCATCTCAACACAAAAAACCGAAACAATAGTAAATAATTAACAAAAAACCGACTCGATGTAAACTAGAAATTGATGGTGTAAACATAAAGCAAGTTATGGAAATAAAATGCTTGGACATCAAATTATCCAGCTACGGAGATGTGGAGAAAGAGGTCAAAGATCAAATACAGAAAGCCGATAAACTAGCGGGATGTCTAAACAGTACAATATGGAGAAACAAACACATCAATTTAGAAACAAAATAAAAAAAGCAAGTATAAGACCAGTAATGACATATACATCAAAGACAAGACCAGACACAACTATAACACGATGAGAATATTAAGAAGAACCATAGGAAACACATTAAGAGCTAGAACAAGAAGCAATGAAACCAGAAGGAAATGTTATGTGCAAGGAATTAATGGACGCTGAACAGAAAAAAAGAATGAAACAACAACATAGGTAGAATGGAATACGACACGGTAGTTACGATACCCAGAGACAAATCACCACTAGGAAGAAGAAGCGTCGTAAAAGATGGAGCGATAACATCACATAAAGGCATAAACTTACCAACAACAAGTAGAAGAAGAAAAAGAAGAATTTAACATGGGATTTCCTATTGTGCGCAGGCAGCGTACACACATTGTATAGAGCAGGTAGAACATTTAGATCTAGACGTTCTTGTAAATGATTTCATAGTTGCTTTACAAAGTAGAAGTTCTTAAATTACCTATTTTTTGTTTTGTATTTTTATATACATTTACTTTTAATTTCTATTTATATTTTATATTTTGAAAATTATTTTATTTATTCAGTTTGGTTTGTTTAGTCATGTATATTCTTTGCGTATGTGTTAATCTGTTTGTTCATTGTTAAAGTACATTTTTGAGGTAGAATGTTTTTTGCAAAATCGAATTTTTTAAGTAACTAGTTACTAAAATGCACAATTACAGCATTAAGGCGGCTTTACACGTGTATAGTAGCTAAAGTAAGTTACTAAATCAAGTAGCTAAAATTTAGTAGTTTAGATAAGCGAGCACGTTTACACACATTTTAGCATAATTGTTTAGTTGATGTTGACTTTTTCAAAATGGCACAACGTGCAATAATTCGTTCGTCATTAAAGAAATTTATTTTTCACTTATGTAGTGAATTGGCGGATATTATTTTTTATTTCTGCAACTCCAAATCCCACAATTCCCATAATGCCCTCAATTTCTTTGTAAGCCGTTTCTCGGGCTTGTTTATTCTTGTAAATGCTAGCCCTGGTATTCCACAAACATTCTCTCTCTCGATATTCTTGCACAAATTTTAATGTCGTATCTTCATTCCAACCGGACTCCATGTTTCAACAAATTATGTAGCGAACGACTGGTCTAACTAATACACTTCACTAAACTAACCTGTCTACATCTGCTTAGTTTGCGTTTAGTTACCGAAAATCGTAGTGGGGGTACACCACTTGCTCAAGTAAATAGAACTGATTTCTATTCACTTGACTAAGCAGTTTACTAAATTCTTTACTTGCTCAAGTACTAAACCATACTAAACGAAAATGTTTACATGATACAAGTAACTAAATTAAGCTACTTGATTTAGTAACTTGCTTTTGCGACTATACACGTGTAAAGCCGCCTTTAAGCTAAAAATTGATAATCAACAATTCAGAAATATTATAACTCGTATTAATGATCAAGTAATAGGAGAATTATACATATTTATTGAAAATATGATGGCCCCCATAGTCTAAAAACGCTCCTACGCGCCTGTATTTAGTAAATATCTGCAAATTAATAGTGAATATGTAACTACTTAGAAACAACAGTGAGCTTTTAAATATCACAGTTGAGAATAGTCACACCTATATCTTAGGTCCCGATATTATCTTAAAGTTGTGCAATTTTTACAAAATATTGCACTGTTAATAAAGAAATTATAACTGAACTTCGTTATCAAAAATTACTTTCAAATAAGATTACTTCTTATAAGTCATATTGACTTACATAGCTAAATCAAGATATGTATGGTTATGTAATTACTTTATTTTATATATTCTTGGCCCGATATAATCATCACAAATAGTTAATTAACTCTTCAGAGTAACTAGTTCAGTTAATAAATCATTTTAACACGACATTATTATTCTCCAGTTGAGACTTGCATTTCAGTTATTCTCGATTCAAAATTATTTTATGTTTAAAATTCAAATCAAGCATGTAGATTATTTTTACTAAATTATACATTGACCGTTCATCAAATATTTTACTTCAAAAAACGTGATGAAGACTCTTTCTCCTTTATTATCCAGTCGTGGATTATTTTATGCAGTAGCTTTCTGATTATAAAACATATAAATCCGGTAGATATCTATTAACCTCCATAGTCGAACCTCCTCCACCTATGTACAGCAAGGCATCCAACACCCGATGATCCATAACATCAACCTTCATACTCCTACAAGCATTTAGCTGTCCACCTCCAACTTGTCCACAGTAGTGGTTGTTTCCCAACGAAGACTCATGATGTTAAACTTTACATACTTCTGCTACACCCAACTGTTTACCTCCAATTCATCCACAACAATGGTTACACGGTGACGACCAACAATGTTGACTTTGACATTATTTAGAAATAATCTAATTTAAATTAATTGAATACTTATTCATTTCTTTACAAGCCAAATTTTTGTGTATTTTATTTTCAATGAATAATAAAATTTGACTATTTTTTACGTCTATTTATCTTTTGGCATCCCGCTTAGTTACTAAATTTACATGGCTATTAATTTTTACATAAATAATGCCCATTATTACCAATTAAAAAAAATTATGCAATTTGACAATTAGATACTATTTTTTATAATCAAGTCAACCTTTACCTATCAATTTGTATATGCCTTTATAAGACTGAACATAAAATAAAGTTATTCAAAGAAAGTAATTATAATTTAAGTTCCATATCAATTATGTCTTATTTTGTAAGTTTCATTTATTAATTAAATTCAAATATTATGTGACTGAACTTGTATTATTATTTTCCTTTTCATGCTAAATGAGGTACCAATCATTATTATTATTATTTTTTCATTATTACTTTAACATTACATTTATAAGTACAGATTTATAACAATATTTTAATCTTAATTGGGTTAAGAATTATCCAGCTTTGAGATCTGTTAAGTTTAAGATAGCATCTTCTGAAAGATGGCTCCTTCTTGTATCAAACATTATTTTTTGGAAAGGGTAAACAACCGCACTTTGAACGACGGGAGGTTAAAGATAGGCTAAGAAATTAAGGGTGACCAACTTTATGATTACCACCTCTAAGAATATCACAGCAAACTGCCCACCCTATTAAAAAAGCATAATATTCTGTTGGTAATATTTTATTTTAATACTTTTATCTTACAATTAGTTCAATTTTTATAGTCGAATCGAAAAACGGATCAGAGCTTGCCAATTTGAAGAGGTTTTATCTCCGTAATAAAGCATTTTTCCCAGATTTAACTGAAATGTTATATATTTTCATATTTTAGTGAATCGAAACAGTACCTGTAAATAATTTGTCCGTATAATTTTAAGTCGCACCGTTTTTAAAAATTGATACCAGCAAGAAAGAGAAGTTAATCACCCGTGCTATGATAGATATTGGTCAAAGGGAAAATGACGTTTTTTAATCGGCTTACCATTGTATGCATTTGCTTTTTTGTACTAGAGAAATTTCAAAGTCAACTGTGTAGTTTCCTGTTGCTTTCACAAGTTGTAAACTTTTCCACCTTTAGTGCTAGTGAGATTTCAGCGTCATCTGTGTAGTTTGTCGTTGCCTTCAGAAGTTGTACTGGTTCAAATCAGACAATGGATTTTCAAATTTTGTTTTCGTACATGGCAAATTTAGCGTTTGGCAAATGAAGCTACTGCTTTTCTGAGGTTGTTCAATAATTGAGGACATGTGTTTAAAACTCCAAAGTTGTGTAGTTTTTGTTTATAAAAAAATCACGGAACAAAAAGTAATAGTACGTAATTTTTAATTTCCATTCATTGTATGAGAGTATATATATGTAAAAAAGTATTTTTTATCTAACCGTTTAATATTTACAATTATTACTGATTCTACAAAATGTAGTGTTCAGGTTATCTCTTTGTAAAATCTAATAATGTCAATAATTTAGTTATTAGAAAAAACCTGTCTGTGGACTGCATTTCTTGGTTTTTACTTTTTTTGGTAATATTTTTATTTTTAATAATAACTTGGCTTTGTAAATTGTAAGCAATGAATTGTTGTATTCAAGCATAGGAATTAATAACAAATGATAATACAAAACTCCGCATCTTATTCTTATACGTGCAATTAAAACTGGGTTATGTTATTATATTCACTTATAATACCATGAGTAGTCAAAGTTATGTCGACTATTTTTGCGGTGGTGTCACGAATGTCCATTGCGCTTTGGTATGATTAGGACGAGTGCGCTAGCACGAGTCCTAATCCCAAGCGCAATGGACATGAGTAGTGATACCACCGCAAAAATAATCTACTTAACTTTGACTAAGAATGGTATTCGAGGGACTATTTAATGAACCAAACTACTTTTTCAAATTAGTTTTCAGTAAATCTAGCAACAAACTATGCAATTTCTATAGTAACATAACACTAATATTGACTTTTTCTAATAAAAATCGCATTTGTTAAAAATAGTCACTTGAATACCTTCTAGGAAGATATATCCGCTGATATTTTTTTGATTGGTCAAGAAACGTCAGGTTTCTGGATTGTTATTGGTCACTTTTTGACAGATGACAGGTGAATTGAATAGTCACTAATATAACATTCCCACATTTCCTCCAACTTTCCCGAAACTTCCCAGTGGATGTACATGAAATTTCCTTCGTGGATTACCTCTCGATTTTAACCTGAAACACATAATCCCAAGCGTTCGGTGCACTTGCTTATGGTCCATCAAATATTCACTACTTGCCGCCCCTCTAGACGGTTTCTCGCGCTTATTCCTTTAAAAAGACCGTGAATGCTGCTGCTATACAGTCATAGAACATATTATTACTATTAGGTTTAGTCTGCAACAACCTACAGGTAAGTATTATGGAAAATTTCTATATTATTTCTCTAAAAGATGGGTTTTTAATCATCTTTTAATAGTAGGTATCTATAATTTTTCCGACCATTTTAAGTTTTGTCAGATTTGAAGTGTCATCGGGAGCATAGCAATGTGAACATTTTGTCTGTATATTACTATAATTAAATAAATATAGCTCTCACCAGGTATTATTTAAATAAACGGGGCTGCGCGCGCTATTGCGCGGTCTATCCTATTCAATTTACCACCATTTTTAGGCCTATTACGAAGGGTCATTCCGTTCTGTTACACACTTGTTACACAATATCAGAAATCACATTTCGCATGATATGAAGCAGAGGGTTCTTTTGTGGAGGAAGAAATAGGGAAATACCCGTCCTCTAAACCAAGAGGAGGTGGTGAGGTGGAAGCTCACTGCTTTCACCTAACCGTTGAAAGGCTCCAAGAGGAGCTATCGGACTACTAATTGTCGACATGATCTAAAAAAACACGTCAAAAAAGTCCCATACGATCAGCACGTCATCGTATGTGCATCGAGATGCCAAATTTGAAAAATCTCTGCTAAACATTTCGCCAGTTTCGCCAATTTTCTAGATCAGTTCGATTATCGATCTTACATCGATTTTTCGATTCTTAATCTCATCGCTTCTGCCGAGTTATTGGTGTCACCGGTTTCATGCCAACAGAAGGCGAAAAAGGAACAATGGTTGGCATCTCGAGACAACATGGATGACAGCAGATCACACGAAATACACCACACAAATATCGCAAAAATACACACCACGAACTAACGTGTTGACAGGTACACAGTCCAGTGCCTATATTAATGACAGTGTGGTCAATTTTGGTACTGTTTCTGATTGGTTGTTTTAAAATCCGCCTTTAAGAGTCGTTTCAATGTCCTACTGAATATTTTTAGCAGTGTAAGCATATTTAGTTACAAAAAGTTACTAATGTCAAAATAAGACGTTGACATTTTATAAATTATCTAAAGTAGCTCAGTTACTGAACACGGCCTAAGCATCAAAATAAATATTGTATCATCATTGATGTACACTTGTGTTTTATACACAAAAATAAAGTAAATACGAATGAAAAATAAACTTTAACCAAGCAATAATTTTGACTTTAGTAATATTTTGTTACTAAATGTCACTGACACCGTTAAAAAAATGCACATGAAAATTCTGTCACAGTGTAACAAATGGAGTGAATGCGGTACAGACGACTCCTGCAGTTTACACAGGTATTTGTAGTCATATTTCAGTAATATTTCAGACGTTTTCAACTGAAAACCATTATTGTTAGTTTCAGTATCACCGTTTTAAAACAGTTTTTTAATAAAACAGAAGCTATTTGTAGATAAACACCCGTGCAAGTTTTAATTGATGTTAACCATCTAAAGGAGATCTGTTATCATTTGAAAAGAAAATAATTGCTTAAAATGGGGCCCTCGGGAGTCCGCCCCTCTCCAAGGGGGCTCACGGGGCTCTGTCCCTATTCAAGGGGGCCCTCAGGGCTCCGCCCCTCTCTAAGGGGGCCCCCGGGGCTCCGCTCCTCTCCAAGGGGGCTTTCAGGGCTTCTCCCCTTTTAAAGGGGGCCCTTAGGGCTTCGCCCCTCTCCAAGGGGGCTATCGGGGCTTCGCCCCTCTCCAAGGGGGCCCTTGGAGCTCCACCCCCTGTAAGGGGGCCCTCGGGGCTTCGCCCCTTTCCAAGGGGGCTGTCGGGGTTCCGCCCCTCTTCAAGGGGGCCCTCAGGGCTTCGCCCCTCTCCAAGGGGGCTATCGGGGCTCCGCCCCTCTTTAAGGGGCTCACGGGGCTTCGCGACTCTCCAAGGGGGCCCTTGGAGCTCCGACCCCTCCAAGGGGGCCCCCGGGGCTCAGCTCCTCTCCAAAGGAGCTGTCAGGGCTCCGCCCCTCTCCAAAGCAACTGTCGGGGCTCTGCCCCTCTTCAAGGGGGCCCTCGGGGCTCTGCCCCTCTCCAAGGGGCGCTCGGGGCTCCGCTCCGGTCACGAAATCGAGGCGACGGCGAAATGAATGCAAACGCAAATGGGGGACATCGCGTCTGCAATTGTCGTGACACACACGTTTAGATCGTTCTCCTTTATTTATATGATTGACGAAACTGTCTAAAATAATAAAAAAATGTGCAAATGTTTCAAATCGAATAGTTTGTTTGCGCTTCAAACCGCAGCGCCATCTACCCGTAGTTAGATATAACCTTCTACAGCAATCTATCCGATGTTTATTTTATAATACATTTTGTAATTACCAAAGAGCATATAAAGATGCTCTTTGGTAATACATTGCTAAAATTAGGCAATTCAATAATGTAGGATGAAAAATAAATTTAATTAATAAAAGTCATTATACCAAAGAGCATAATATGCTCTTTGATTATACTGAAGCACGGAAATGAAAACTGCTGCTGCGATTGCTAGATTTACCATGCTATCTTACTACGCGTAGTATACAGGGTGTCTCAAAAAGGAATAGAACGTCGATTGATCATAAGTCTCCTAGGTTAAAATAAACCGATTAAACCTAATATCCCGTAGTAGAAATCCTCTCCAGTAAGAAGTTCAATTCTTTATTGTTCTTTTTATGTTAATTTCCACAAATGTAAAGATATCGACTTCAACTTTGGTACCCATCTACCCATGCTTACTATTACGTACTGCACTAATGCAAAGATTGGTATAAACTAGACCGGACTGTAAGAAGCAGTTTACCATATTTTAAAATATTAGTATTTAGCTCTAGATTTGTTCTCTGTAACACTTTTTAAAATGTTAAATCATTATCTGAAACGGAACTAAAAAGCGTAGAAATAAGTTATTCTTAATTTATAAACGTAAAGACAATCTGAAGCAATCAAAACACTTTAGCCTTTTCCATGATTTTGATATAATATTGTGCGTAGCGACATGTTTCGAAACCAGACTGGTTTCATCATCAAGCGATAATGACGGTCTACATAGGTATAGTATTAACATAGATATACATAATAAAGGAAACCATTTATGGTTAATAATATTGGGACCACATACTAAAGGTGAGGTTAAAATTTCGAAGTTGAACAAACGTAAGTAAAGAAGAAACACGAACCAAATAGAGAAGTAACTAATTAACCCGCAAACTACATTATAAAAATCGTTATAATGGTTAAAACATAATAATTAAAATTTGAATGCCAAATAGTGTACATCATTGATGATGGCGCCTCTCGGGATGAAGTTAATTACAATAAGTAACTTAACCTAAAAATAGAAAGGTCCCTAGATTCAATAACAATGAAATTACCAGAGAAGTTCAAACATTTAAAGGCAAAACGGCTAAAGACCAAGTAAGGGTCGACAAGAAAGTGTCCAAACTATTTTATATTCAAAATCTGTGATCATATTGAGTCTGAATTTATTATTGTTGAACATAATTTCAAAAATATCAAGTAACCAGGTTTTAATGAAGTCAACTACTATGGTTTTGATTATAATACATCCCATTCTAATCATAATTCTTTTCGACCTAATTTTAATTTTCATAAGAAAACTCTAAATTTATGTTATGTAGAATTCAGTGCCACTGAGATTAACATTTTAGATAAGGACCGGAAGATCAACCCGGTATGCAACATTAACTAAAATTGCCTCAACGATTTTTCCAGTCACTCCGAGAAAGTACTGATGTCTTCACGAATTGACAATGCTGATCTTGTCAAGGCTGAAATTAGCAGGAAGATTTCTAATGTCGGAAAAACCTTGCGTAATCTCAATAATGTTCACATTTTGGATAAGAGCGATTATGTCAACAAGGTTTGTGATTTTCTTGATTCTCCTGATTTTGAAATTCTTAATAAACACCCACTTTCTAGTTTAGCTGCAGTAGTTAGACAGACTGTTGGGGACCATTAAAAAAATATTACATCCTTAAATAAGATCAACCCCCTTTCCTTACTTATTATAAACCCCTCTATTCCTAAATTAGATGGCTTACCAAAACATCCACACACCCAATATCCCTATTAAGCCTGTAGTTTCCTTTTCCAACACCCCTGTATCGGTCATTACATCTTGGCTTATCAAATTAATCAATGTTACTAATTTTCAACCTAAATTTGCTATAAAACCTCCATAGAATTGACTAAAACACTATCAAAATTAAATTTACCTAAAAATCGTACGACACACATTAATGGCCAATAGAAAAATTAGTTCACGAGCCATAACCAAGACAAAAAAAAATTTCTTGGAAATTCTTTGTAGGTAGACCAACCTAACTGTGAGGGTTTGTGTCTTTACGATTTTCTTTCCGAATCTGCATTGGAGCATTAATTCATATCCGGAAATTATTTTTCGTGCATTCCAACAACGTCCTAATTTGCCCTCGCGTCCCACTCGGGCAAATTAATACGACGTTGTTGGAACGCACCGAAAAAAAAAATCCGGAAAGAATTAATGCTCTTATGAGATTATATGTGAAAACTCTGTGCATTTGATATATCTAACCTTTTTCCCAGTATTCCTTCCAATGAATGTTTAGAATTATTAAAAGAAATGCTTGTAGATTTAGATCTTAACAATAACCAAATTGAAACTTTACTTGCTGGTTTAAATTTAGCTTTGTCACACATTTTTTTTCACTTACATTCTTCCTTTTCAAACAACATATGACTTCTGCTAGCAAAGATTTTCATGTATAACTTAGAAAACAAGATTTATTATGAAGCTTTTTTTATTCACAATATTATTTACTGGGGTAGATACGTGGATGATATCCTGGTAATTTTTAATTTTAACAACCCCAACATTAATGATCATATCATCTGGCTTAACTCAGTACATCACAATATTAAATTACTTTAGCGTTTTTCGAGCTTAAAAATAGTCCTGGAAGACAACGGGATACCGTCAAGTTTGCCACCGAATCTACCCCCAGGATGTTTCCACCCCATTCAAGGTTGGAAATCGCCAACGTGTTGCAATATTTACATAGAGTTCCTTATTATATACAGGGACTCTATGGACGTTTACTTTCCATTCCAATGTCAACAGAAAATGTCAATATAGAATTTACCATCATTAAATTGATTGCTATTAAAAACGGTTATCCTCTCCAACTAATTTTACTTATTATTATATTACCCCGAATAAAATGTTCAACAAATTTAACCCCTATTAGTAACTCCGAAAATAAGATTTTTCATTCAATTCCAATTTAAGGTAGTATTTCATTGTTTATAAAATTTTGTTTATGCAAATATAATTTTCAAATTTTCTTTTCTACTAGTAATTCTCTTCAGAAGTTTTTATTAAGGATTCTATCCGATCCCCTTTAATAGAATGATCGGACGTCTACCGTCTTAACTGTTCGTCGTGTGACTGTTTTTATATTGGCCAAACTAGACGTACCTATATAAAAAAAAATAAAAAACATTTCGCCTGTTGCATTTACTTGAGATTTTTGTACTTATGTCCAAAAATAATGAATTCAAACTCAATAAGATCACAGATTTTGCTACTAATTATATTTTCATGAATATAAAATGATTTGGGCCCTTACTTGGTCTTAATCTTTTTTGGCTTTTAATTTTTGAACTTCTCTGGTAATTTCATTGTCATTGAATCTAGGGACTTTTCTATTTTTAGGTTAAGTTACTTGTAATTAACTTTATCTCGAGTGGCGCCATCATCAATGATGTACGCTATTTGACATTCAAATTTGAATTACGAGTATTATGTTTTAACAATTTTTATAATGTAGTTTACGGGTTAATTAGATACTTCTCTATTTGTTTCGTGTTTCTATACTTTTTTACGTACGTTTGTTTAACTTTTAAATTTTAACCTCACTTCTTTCATGTGCTCTCAATATTCTTAACCGTAAGTAGTTTCCTTTATTATGTATGTATATGGTAATACTATACCTAGTAGATGATCAGTATGGCCTGATGCTGAATCCACTCTGGTTTCGAAACATGTCGCTACGAACAATATTATAATAAAATCGAGAAGACTAAAGGGTTTTTATTGCTTCATATTAGGGAATCTCCGCTATAAGCTTGACGGATCTCGCTCCTAGTAACGGCAATCTTCGCATTAAAATTTCCATCAAAGATTTACATTGTCATCAAAACGTGCAAATATTACGTAGCCATGATAAAAATACATTGGATAGTGATCGTGATCTAGTAAACAACAATGAAAGATCAATTAATGACGTTGGTGGCATAGAATTTTTACTTCCTTTTACGATAAAGGACGTATTGGATTCACCCCAAAAAATTCGAAATTGAGTTTTCAACAGATCTTCACGTTTTAGAGTCATTTGAACACTAAAACATGTTTTTGTTCATTGGTCTATTTGCCTGTCTGTGTGTCTGTCTGTGAACAGAATAAGTCAAAAACGAAAAGAGGTATGGCGTTGAAACTTCAAAATAATATAAGTTTTGTGTACTATCTAAATGCGACAGCAAGCTTTTGAAAAAAATCGCATAACCGGAAGTATGGTGTTTACTCTTGTAATTTTTCAGTTTTATCAATTTTTTAAAAAACGGCTCTAACGATTGTTTTCAAACTTTAGAGAGATAAGAAATTTTCCAGTTGAATACCTCTAAAATGGGTTTCTTATTTTTTTCCTATTTCTATATTAATTCTTATTTTAAATAGAACACCGGATTTTTTCTTTTACGATGACGAAAATGCCGCGGCATATCGAATTCTCCAATGCTATAGTGTTCTGTTCTGATTTTATTTATATGGATATTGATATAATGTTTTAATAGTGCTCAAATGCTGGAAATGTTATTAAACCGTAATGTGTGGTCCATTATTAAATTGCGAATAAAAATGGCTTCTAAAGCTTGAACAGACTTTTTCGAAAGCTCACGATAAATGTGGCTGAATTACTTCGAAATCTTCTAAAGCTTAGTTTAGCATCTCTGTGTTAGTAGCGCAATTGCTGAAATTTGACTAGTTAAGTCAGGATCAAACATTATTTTAAAAGCAACATTTAGCTGTACCCACCTGCCAACATCGGTATGTAACGGGAGTCCTCCCTTGCATTTGTTTGACACGTTTTGGGATTATTTTAGGCCTTTTCACCCCTTTTCGTATTTCCCTCCTTGGCCCACTTGTCACCACATGGAGTCTGGCTATTTTGGGAGTTATTGTCAGAATATCTGCAAGTGATCAGTTCTGCAAGTGGTTCCGAATGACCGTTAAGCTACGCTTTCCCCCTCAGTTCTGCAAGTGGTTCCGGGTGACCGTTAAGCTACGTTTACCCTCCCCCCCGCTTCGCTCAATGATGCATCAAACGTTCCTCGCTAGTGTAAATCTTACTACATCCCTTGTAAAATAATATCCAATTTTAAACCATTTATACTTTATCTTAAGCAATTTAAAACACGTAACTTAATTTACAATATACAGATTGTCTGCAGGTACTAAGTACACACGGTAACTAGATACAGAGACGGTTTGTTTGTCTAACAGCACCACCTGTCTCTGTATCTACTTACCGTGTATACATAGTACCTGTATGATTATTTACGGATTATGCAATTTTAAAAGTTATAATTGCTAGAATAGCTCGATGTGTAGGTAATTTGTATTTAAATAGGGCCGATGTCCAACTTGCAAGGTTTACGTAGTACGGCTGTCATTGAAACTACATGGGGGACTGGAGTAAAATAAATTAGATTATGCCCAACCGTCTTTAAAAAATTAATACAGTGTTGATAATTTGTGCATTATTTTTTTAGATTTCATAACAACCTTGTAAAGCCAGAGAACTGGATAAAAGCCGTCCGGAGGGAAAATTGGCTGTTAAAAAATGATGTTTTACTTCCGCATGTCACTGCTGACATGGATGTGGTATAAATATCTCCAACCTTAGATATTTCTAGAGACAGTCCATCATCATCTTCAAAATCATCTAGTGGTTTACCTACTCCAGTAAAGCGTTGATTGCAAAAATTGGAAACTAACTGTATTGTACAAAGAAGAAAAATAAAAATTTTGCAGTAAGCCGAGTCGTGATATAAAAAGAAAGTTTATTTATGGAACTTAAAAAAAAAATATAATTGACAATGACGGTTTTGAATTGCAAAGTAATTTTGAAGAAAGTATACGGACTGTTTTGAAAACACAAATTAAAAAAATCGGGAGTGTGCTCCCCTAGACTTTCACGCATTCGCCTTGGTACTGATAACTATTGGTGTTTTCACAGAAGATTTTACCAATTAATTGTTTTCTAGCAAATTTGAAAAGTTTATTGCAACGTATATACATACAGCGATAAAATTACATTTTCAGGTAACCACTACCTGTTTAGGTAAAGTGCCGCTTTAGGTTAACCTATCATACTGAAATTTTATATCTGGGAGCTTTTCTCAATAATAAATGTATGTGCAAAATTTCGTGCAAATATCTTGAAGCAAACTGGTACTTTACTTGAAAAGGTACCGCTACCTGTTTAGGTAAAGTGCTACTTCCGGTTAACCGATTTCACTCAAAATTGGTCTGTAATCTACAAATTTTGATTAATGACTATGTACGTAATTTCAAGGGTCTAGCTTATTTCGTTTTTAAGTTATCGTGTTCACACACACACGCACATACACACACACACGCACATACACACACACAGACATAATTCGAAAAATGGATTTTTCGGACTCTAGGAGGTCTAAAACGTCAAGATTCGTCAAAATCTCGAAGTCGATTTTTTTGACGATTACAATACTTTCTCTATGCGAGAAAGTAAAAAGGACGGTAGGGTAGAGACGAAATATTCCCCATCA
>CALNHX010007270.1:0-19052 GCA_940337035.1 Agriotes lineatus
ATTGCCTTGTTCTTTATACATATTGTTTAATTACAGGTCATCTATCTGTATATACTCTACATGCCTTTAGTTCTTTACTATTTTACCAACCGTTATGAGAATGAACATAAGGTAAACTGACTTAATGTCATTTTCCAATAAGCTATAGTTTTAGTCCCATATTACTTAAGATTTCCATTGTTGGTTTTATTTATCAATTATAGCTGATATAATATCATTTTAATGGAAGTGTATTATTACTTAGCTAGCAATTCTAAATAAGGTGTCTATCCCTATGCTTCAACATAATTATTTATGTAATAACCACCGAACCATTGCACTACTTTGAATAGTACTATGGAATATTTGTTCATCATCTGTTGAACACCTATCGACGTATATTTTTGTGTCATAAATAGGCCTTTGTCAATAATAATAATAATGTATACTGCTATGGCCTTTTATGACTGTAATTTAATTTAATTGAAATGAATTATTCATTCTCAGGATTTACTTTATATTCTATCTTACCTTTTTTGTAACATATTCAATTATTCGATTTTCAATCTCGTTGGGTTATTCCAGAAATGTCATTAGGACATACACAAGTAAAACACATAACACTTTAAATATGAGGCACTTGACATTTATTCATTATAAATCTGCATTTTTGAGTATTTATGGGTTTAATAAAATTATCGTTAGTAAATTCAGTATTAAATTCAATTTACATAATTAATACTGTATGTTTGCATGCAGTATCATTTAATGTTTATTTTTAAATTGTTCCATAAGCATTTCGCTTAAACACTGTTAAATTTTCTTGTCTTTAATTGATGTATAATTTACTTTCATCAATTTTAAAATTGTTCAGTTAGCAGTTTTGTTCATTTAATTTTCTATATTTTCACTCAGATCTGGTATATGTAATATTATCTTTGTTTTTCACATACGTTCTGGCTTTTCTATCTTCGAGCTCAAATTATCTTCATTTACACAGTGGACTTGCATCTACTGCATGAACTGGTTACTTGCATCCTTGTCACCAACGCCTACTAGTTATGCTTTTTGCATATCCTCAACATTTTCATATTTTTTTCTTCAAAACTTTATATTATAACCACTTTTATTTCCTTTTACAATAAAGGAAGTATTGGATTCACACCTATTATTCCAAATTGAGTTTTCAACAGATCTTCACGTTTTAGAGTCCCCTGATCCCAAAAAACATATTTGTTTTCATTGGTCTGTCTGAGTGTCTGTCTGTCTGTGTGTCTGCCTGTGGACAGAATATCTCAAAACAGAAAGAGGTGTGGCGTTAAAAGTTCATATATAAGTTTTGTGTACTATGTAGATGCGACAGAAAACTTTTGAAGAAAATCGCATAACCGGAAGTAGGTGTTTACTCTTGTGATTTTTCAGTTTTTTTCGATTTTTTCAAAAACGACTTTAACGATTTTTTTTAACTTTACATTTTTATTACATTTTTAATGTGTATTGATGTGAGATAGGTGATTTTCCAGTTGAATACTTCTAAAATGGGTTTCTTTTGTTTTTTTTTCAATTTTTTTTAATAACTGATATTTTAAATAGAACACCCGGTATATTATTACATTTTCGAATTCAGCTTAAAATTCTAGAAAAAAATTGTGTCTTGAACTAGCACTATTTTGTACCGTTTTTGTAAAATTTGTAATTTTTGAAAATTTTTGACAAATGCTTAAAAATTTTAAATAAAATTTTTGGAAGTTGTGTGCGTGTAGCACACCAGATTTTATTTTATACATATACTTCTACTGGATACATACCAGTGTTTATTTTGTGTAATATTGAATTTTTATATTTTTTTACTTGATTTTAAAAACTGGTCATTTTTAATTCAAAATTTTACACACACAATTCTTGTTATTCTCTTATATTCTCCAAAATCTTGGAAATAAAATTTCAACAAAATTACAGATTCCTACCTTTCAACGAGTGTGACTTTTTAGCTGTCATGTCATGTTTTAAGTTAGTTGTACTCAGAGTGTGCCTGTCTCCAATTGTTATGCATCATTTTGCAACATTTTTCTTATAACACATATGTAAGAAACAAACTTATGTTTTATCCCTTCTAATAATATTTACTTTTAAAGATAAAAACTAAAAACTGACTAATATAACAACTTAGTTCAAAATTATTGTCATTAACCAATTTGAGATACAGTTGCACTCAACGAATGGACAATTAGCTGGTTTCGTTTAAAATTTCACATGTAATTGAATCAATAACTATAGTTTTTTCTGACTGGTTTCAGTAATGGACAGTCAACTTTTGTTGAAGAACTGTCGATACCATTGTATGAAATAGAATTTTTTATGATAACACCGTACTACTAGACTTAATATCCTTTTTATTTGCAGTATAATTAAGCTCCATGTTAAATAAATTTTATTTAAAATGCTTTGCCTTTAATGTAAGGGGAACGATTCTGCTATTTTATTTCACATACGTACTTCTGTCAAAGAACATAAAATGCAGAAAGTAGTTACTATTGCAAATACCTGCTAGACTAAGTATACAGCATTGCTTTTAACACTGGTAATCACGATACAATTATACCATGAACCAGCAGAGTACGTGATTTAGCTTCTATTGTATCTAAAGTATACATAAAAAAACTAAACATAATTAATCACCCGCCGTTTCGCTCCGATGAACAATGAAAGGGTTTACTTTCCAATCCTTATGTGACATAATAATACTCAACGTCAACAAATTCCGCCTGTTTCCGAGTGATCCAGCTCCCGTAATGCACCAAATTCCAGTTTAAAAAATTGCCTGGATTTCGAAGATTTAATTTCAGAGCCACGAAGTGCAAATAAAAAACTGTCCAAATTCCCGATCAATCGCCCGGATTATTGTCAGTCGTCTCAAGGTGTGAAGAGGATTAGCTGCTCGAGTGGGTGAGCAGCAGATATGATGCTCAAGGGAAGATTTACAGCTTTCGTATCGAAATGTTTTACTAGTAATGGCAACTGGATTATTGTCATTACTCTGTATTATGCGGGCGATAGATTTGCGAATTAATGGTGGCTGTTAGTGTCTTTCATTACGGGATATCGGTTGTTCATTACAACTAATATTCGTGATGACAAAATGCTGTTTTCAATTTATCACATACACGCCAACGCTCGCCTGCGTAAAGCGTGCACAATAGAGGGTAGGCTGGAAACTGTAATTACTTACAATTAATGTTTAATATAACTATGTTTGTTGCCGGAGATGTAAGAATGGTGTTAGACGCCTGGCAAATCAGTCTTGTGTTAAGGTGTTGGCGGCCAACATTAGGGAAGTTCAGGTGATTGACTACAACCCCATCGGGTCTAAATTCGTAGGAGTCGTCTATTAGGGTATTTTCCAAGTACCACGTGACATTTGGCCTTGGCCGACCTGCGAATTGACAATACATCATTGAAAGGTGCGAACATAAAAGTTTATAGCTTCGAAAATGCCAGCCATTGTGCCTCATGGCACAGTGGGGACACATAATATGCACATCGCACTTGTTTATTTCTTTTCCGAGTAATTCGCCGTCCAATTTAAATGTTTGCGACAAGCGTTTTATCTATATAATGGCGATAAAAGCTTCGTTAGCGGAATTTTGCGTCCGTCCACTTAATCAAACCGCTGTCAAAACGTATTGGCTACAATTTTAAGCAAATCAAATATTCGCGCTGCGAATGAAAGTTTCTTAAAACGCGGAGCTTGAATTATTCATACCGTTCGACGAATAATAAGATAAACAACACTTACATAGAATTGCAAAGCAATTTCGCTGAAAGTGTCCTGTTTTAAGAGCGCGATGGCTAAATTGCTATTTCAATTGAAATATGGCTTTCGCAACTTCTTATATTCAAATTTCATTTGGGTTAAGTGAATACAAGTTATCTTACCCCCGCTGGCTTCGCAGATAAGATTAACGTCCGAACCCTCGTTATAGGCTTCTAATAAGGTGGTTCTATCTCTTCTTTTGCCGTCATATATAACGGGTTTGTTAGGGGGAACTGTAACAAAAAATGTAGTATTAATATTTATCGGCCTGGAAGTGTCGAGCGGTTTTAACGTGAGTAACATTAGTTGAAATATCTGGAGGTTTCAGTGTTTTCTCGCGCAAGGTAGCTGACAAGGACGACTGAAGAATTGATAAGACTGGGGAGGGTGGAGTGAAGTGATATGAGAAGGAAGCTGGCAGGAAGCGAACGAGCTAGCTTGTATATCTCCGGTTTCCCCTGCGGTTCGTCCTCAGGATAGCGTCCCTTTATCCCACAATTTCCAGTGTCATCATTCTTCCAACTTAAACTGGTCATATACCATCTGAAGGCCGTGTCGCTATTACCTTATTCTCTGGTGGTGTTTTATTTTTAACAAACATATTTGTGGGTGCTGGAGGTAAAATTATTGCGCTGGGAGCGAAGCCCCAGCAAATTGGCCAACGCCAATTAAGTAATTAGCCCTCATTGTTGCTATTCATTTGGATTTGAACAGAAGCTACTGCTAGCGTCCAGTCGATGTCTAGAAAGAGACTCTACCTGTGTTCGCGCAGAAAATATAAGAATTTATTCCTCATAGAATATGTAGCAGGCACTTGAGGTTTCGTTTGCTGTCCTCGTTCGATTTAATTTTGAATTTTGCAAGAATAATAGATACGAAGGCGCAAGAGAAGCATAAATTGCGAAAAAGGCCCAGTTTTCATATGTTGATATAAGTTCTTTGTAGAACCTGCCGTAAGTTCTCTTTCAATAAAAGAATGCCCACGCAGAGTCCTTGTTTACAGGTTCCTTTCATAAATTATTGCTCCTCAAGCTGATAAGTCGAGGAATTTAGATGAAACCTGAGCAACAGCCAGGGACAATGTTCAGTATTGCCAACTGTTAAGAAAGCGGCGATGTGACATACGAAAAAGCGACTGGAAGGAAGAGTATGCATTTAGAAATCCATAACGCATTAGAGCATCCAGACGCCGCAAAGCAATTTATCACTGCATGCAGTTGTATTAGCTAGTGCAGTCAAATTACATAATAAATAAGGGGTTTTCTGGCGCATGGTTATGGCAACTCTGAGCAGGAGCCATGAATATTACATTAAACAAGGCCGGTGTGCACAGATCTTAACAACAATGTGGTAGGAGGTAACATTTTCCGGTGCAGTAAATTGCAAAAAGTTCTTAATAGGTACTCGGCAGATTCGAAATAGCATTATAACTGAATTGCTTTCCTAGGAGACCTACTTATTATAGCAGAGCTCGCTTATTACCAAGTTTCCATTCATAAATCTTTTACTCGCCTTTTTGGAGTTTAAAAAAGTAGACTAAATATACTGTGCTTACGGTCTTCTCCCATCAAGTAGTC
Source organism: Agriotes lineatus (assembly GCA_940337035.1). Taxonomy (NCBI): domain Eukaryota; kingdom Metazoa; phylum Arthropoda; class Insecta; order Coleoptera; family Elateridae; genus Agriotes; species Agriotes lineatus. The sequence continues at coordinate 5,371 of CALNHX010007270.1, forward strand.
GGTGTGATTCTGACAGCTTTGTCCTTGTAAATATGAAAAGTTCTTGCTGGTGCTATACAATTCTTTTAATATGAGGAATTATTTTGACTATTGCATACATCTGTCAAACGATGTCATTTGACCAATGATCTCACTCGTTTTTTGAACTTTCAACCAATCAAAAATGGCTTGCGTCGATAATTATTGTTATATAACAACTTATAGGTAATACTCCACCTTACTCATTAAGATGATGATTCGTTAGTTGTTTTAATCGATTCAAGCAATAGTCACGCAAAATATATTGCGTGCATAGTTCCGTGCTTCGATAATGCTGACCAGATTGCACTCACGCTGGATCGTTTAGAAAATACGTCCTCCAGCGTCGCTGTGGGGCGTATTTTCTAAACAATCCAGCGTGGTGCAATCTGATCAGCATTATCGGCAAGTCACTATACACTCAATACATTACTGTTGATAATACTTATCAATTATTTTATGTACAGTGTGTTTCATTTCATACACATTATATCACTTTCACCTTTAAAGTTAACAATTGACATATTTTAATCAATGTCAAAAGCTGACGATGATAACATTTTACCAAAATCAGCCATATCGAAGGCATAATGACGGTATCGAACGCATAGAGATATTTGAAAGTTATTTAAAAAAGTTGCCCAGAAATGCAAATATAGTTGAAATCCAAAAATCACACCGTTTTTATTGTTAATGATTTATATTAAAATCTAAATTAGTAAAAATTCCAGACTTAAGGAAGTGTCATGGCACACAAAGAGTTTTTTGAAAAATTTCGGCCTACTATGATTTTTAATTTTTTTGTCTCTGTTATTTATCACAGTAGACTACTGATGTGCAATAAAATTATTTATAAATAATAAAATTAGCCCTCTTAAAATGTAGCATAATTAACCAAAATTATAATTCAAGTAGAAAATGAATAAATCAGATAGATACAGGGGTGTGAAGATGGGAAGTGAAACAAATTGTATCTAAAAAAAAAGAAAAACGACACAAACCTTATATTACTACTATAGTTAATAATACTTCTATTTTGATTTTAGTTTATTCTATACGTGGTTTATTGCATGACATTCTTTTTGTTCGTTTTCATGTCCTTTGATTAATTTCCGATTGTATTATCTATAACTTTCTGCTGTGATTTCTTGTTCCATAGTACTTCTACATTGTCCAGCGAGATTAGTCATACAAAATGTTCAGAAAAATGTTGCGTTTTGCTAGCGGTACATGTTTAAAGATTTTTTGACAAAATTTCAGCAACAATTTTTTTATTTATCAGATCCCAAAGTTTCTTCTTTGTACCCACTTTGACCTTATGACATTGTGCATAGACAACAATATAATGGGGACAGAAGAATGATGCGTCGCAATAGGAAAGGAAAATTTAATAAAGCTGAGAAGTTGTCAATCATTTTTAAGACATAAGATGTTGAAATAATAGTTACTTTTTATAAAAGATTATAAAATTCTATTTTATGGACGAGCAGAAAGCTTTAATTCACGAGCTATGATATTTTATTGTCGTGTATAATATTTTTTTATGTGACAAATTTTACAGAAAACGTTAGAAAAACGTAAAGCAATTTACTTTATCTACTCTTGCTGTTAAAGTACTTACTACATCATCTATCAGTTAAGTGCTACTTGATCTCCTGTTTTAAATGGAAAAAAGAACACTTTAATGTCCGCTGTAGAAAAATAACTTTAATATAGTAGTAGCATTTATTAAAAAATATAATTATTTCCTTTTCTTAAATAATATTTAGAATACCAATAGCATCACAACCCTAAACCTAAAAATTTGTAAAGGGCTATATTCAGAATCTTCCTCGCAAGTAGAGGGGATCTTTCTGAAAGGAAACACCTGGTAATGCGAATTACATCAACTTTGTAATAACAAAATCTTTAAATGGTTTTACACGAAATCTCTCTCGCAAGACGTTTTCAAACCAAACTTTCTGAAAATGTCAAAGGCCTTTTAAAATTTTATTTAGGTGTTCACCCTGTATATGTTGGATCCAAAATATGCCCTTTTTTGTCAAGGGTAACAACTTGAGCTATGTGTAAAATATTACTTTTTGTTCTATAAAACATGTTAAAGTGTGCTTTTATCAACTCAAAACAAAAGGTCAAGTTTTACTTTAACAGCAAGGGTAGATAAAGTAGCACTTTTGTTTAAATTAAATATGACAGCTTCCTATTTTCGTAGCAACCCAATCTAGCAACTGACATTTTAAAATGCGATTGACTGTCCTTATCTTCTTTTAAAATTGATAAAGTTCTTGATATAGAAAAAAATATTGTGTTATACACGACGATAAAGTTATTTCTATCCGCTCTTGAATCATTAACGTCTTGAGTTCGTCTCGACGTTAAACGTTCACTCGTGGATAAAATGTAACTTTAACGTCTTGTATAATAAATTACTATTATCTAACTAATAGTTAAGTTAAAGCAAACATTTACAAAATTTTATTTTTAAGGTGCTTTTGAGTTATACTGGCAACAGACAGCCAGACGAAATTGAGAAAACATGTTTTTCGACATCTAGAGACCTAAAACATGAAAATACTGTGCAAAATTGAATAAAAATAGAAACCGGTAGAAAATTACTAGCTAATAAACAAGTTGTTGAAAATAAGATTAATGTAATATATTTGAATTTACATAAAAAAAGTAGTATGCCAGAAAGTAGAATATACTGACGTGTTGTATAAAATGCATGCAACTCCTGAAATGTTGATAAATAACTAATAGGAAGAGACCATACACGAACGGCAACAGAACTGTATTTGAACATATAGCACAAAAAATAATTCCAGATTATTCAACACTATAATGAACGAACCAATGAAAGTTGTTCAATTTGTCAGAAACGGCCAATCAAAATTGACTGTCATTGAAAACACCTAATGTCACAGTGTTTTCACGCGAGTCCGATTGGTTTTAATGATTTCAATTTAGTGAGTAGTCTTTGACTGACATTTCACCAAAACGTCAAAGTCAAAGTTTGCAAATCAGCGTCGTTGTAAGAACTCATAACAATCATGTTGGAAGCTCCAGTATTGAATTAATAGTGGAAAACGTTAAAAATGTTGCTGTCGAACACGGTAAAAGTCATCTCCCATATTGTTGAATAATCTTTCCAAATACCACTCAAGGCAAAATTTTTTAAGAGAATTTTTTTCGTCAACATGCAAATTATTGCAAATTTCTCTCAACAAAAACTGCTCAAATTCCACTCGACCTGCGGTCTCGCGAAATTTTTAACGCAGTTTTGGTTTCGATAAATTTAAACGCAACAATTTGCATGTGAACAAACAAAAATTCTCAAAAAATTTTCACCTTTTGTGGTATTACCCTTGATAATTTTATATAAGCGTTCTTGCAGTAATCTGACCTGCGACATGGTATTTCTTTATCTTAGAAATGTATTCATGAGAACATACTTAGAAGGCTTTCAAAAATAGAAATTTAGAAAATGAATTGGTTCACACGCTGTTACTCAAATCTGTATTGACACTGGGATTTAATAAAGCCTAAGAAATGATATTCATCACACTTAAAACTAAAAAGTGGTCTAATAATGTCATGTGTCTCGAAAAAATATTTTCTCAGCTTCTGATAAAAATTATGAAAGGACAAAAAGATTCTACTAACTGTAAGGCCGTCCGCTCACTGAGACGACGCGATTGCGACGCAACTGACAAGAAACTCATAAGCGATAATCGCGTGGCTATTGTCTTATGGGTTTATGTACTTCATTGCACACTGCTGCGATTGCGATGCGATCGCGATGCAACTTGCACAAAATACTTGCTCGCGACTGTCAGTGCCAATCGCGAAGCGATTAGTTGCGTTGAAGTTACGGGGTAAAACTGCAAGGACTGTCAAACTAGTACAAAAATACCATTATATTAATGCCGCGTCATTCAATCGACGACTTAAACTTTTCCACTAATACATTAAAGTTCTCTTTTGACATTTGGTAACATGATTTTGCTCATGTTGGGTGAGCTTCCTTGCGTAATAAAATAAAGGTATCGCCCTCTTTATTATTTTTGATATAGGGGTGAAAGTGGACTGCATTTTTGGTTCCCTGTCCTGATTTCGTATGTATCAGTAAGCTACAACCACGTCATTATCATCATCACTCGAAAATATTTTGCCCCAGACCGAAAATAAATTGCTCTGATGTGCATAACACAAGTTGCCGTCGCGATCGCATCGTAGGTACGTCGTAGTTGCGTCGTAATCGCATCGCAGTCGCGTCGGGCCAGTGGACGGCCTAAGACTTATGTAACACTGGCCCAAAATGAAGTACATTTGTTTAAGAAAAAATAGTATAGTATTGGAGCCTCCATTGTATACATTTTAGGAAAATTTACTGCTACCCTCAGCCCTGTTATTAAATACAGTTCTCAATCTATTCAATTATCTGTCAAACCACTGTGTAAACCACAATCGACATAGTCATATACTAATTAACTTCATGCCTCTGTATTTATTATATTAAGACTAAGACAAAGAGATTTGCTGCATTAAATGGCGGGAAGCTTGCAACTCTGTAAAACGTTTTCTTATAGTTTCATCTATGGTAGCTTCACTTCTTTGTTTTAAACTATATCCAAGTTGATATTTTCGGTTAGCTAAAAATATTCTTTTTAATAAATTTCAATTCACAGCACTGCACTGTAAATAATGTTCTAGATTTATCCCGTATATATTTTTCAGATTCATTTCAAACTAAGGTGAAAAGTTAACTGAACTGCAATTGTATACTGAAGCGACAAGAATCACAAACTAATTACTTAATTGTGTATGAATTAGTCGGCCTATTTCCACGGTTTATATTATTGTAGCGCGACGTTTCGGAAGCTAATTCTGCTTCCGCCATCAGGCGAAACAGACAAATCCAAAATCGCCGAACATGTCTGGAATGAAGACCACAGAATCCAATGGGACAACATTCAAATAGTGGCGACGGAAGAGAACAAAACTCGACGAAAGCTCAAAGAAGCCACTTACATAGCATTGGCAGAAGAACCGATAAGCCAAGCCAGCATAGAAATGAAACCCATCTGGATGCCAATAATGCGCGAAGAACTAAGACGCAATACACCTGCGCAATAAAGATACTACGCACCATGCGCAATAGACTACTCACAAAAAGGGAAGCGTATATGTATATATAAGTTCTAAACTACATATATCAGATCCCCCGGTGTCTCAGTGGTAAAGCATCCGACTTACAAATCGAAAGGTTTCAGGTTCGATGTCACTTAAAAATCAAATGTCAAGTTTTGACATTTAATTGTAAACATAGTGTGTCAATACTTGTGCAGTTAAAGACCAACTCCAAGTGCGAAATCAGTCTTTCTCAAGACTGCGCCTGATGACGGAAGCAGAATTAGCTTCCGAAACGTTGCGTTATATAATATAAACCGTGGAAATAGGCCGACTAATTCATACACAATGAGACCACAGTTACAAAACACTTTCAGATCAAACTAATTACTTAAGTTGTATTATTTTAAAAAATAGAGTAGAGCGTTAATTTCAGCTTTAATTAATTAATTATGGAAAAACATATATTATATATTATTTACAGTGAATTTATTTTAATGGTTAACATAGCAGTTTTGTTTCTATGCCAGCATTTAGTCGTACAGGTCACTTCCATAGTTATCAATGAAATCAATAGATTAGAGCGTTTATTTTACGAGTTAACATACGAATTTGAATTAGGTACTTGCTAATAAGAAACTTTCATTTCGTTACCGGAATGTAGATATGCAACTAAAACGTAGATACCTAGGTACAACTTACAAGTTGAATCTTTTCTTCAGTTGCATACATTAAGATAACTTTTAATTGTCTTTTTGACAATTAATAATTCCTATGTTAATTCGTAAAATACACGCTCTAATCTATTGGTCTCATTCGTAACTATGGAAATGATCTGTATGATTAAATGGTGGCATAGAAACGAAACGCTTATGTTAACTATTAAAATAAATTCCCTCTATAGTCAGATTGCTGTGGTTTAAGCCCCTGAAAACCGTTTTCAGTCATATAGCTTCGCTTGAAGGTTTAGCTTAAATCGTAAATTTTCATAGCGCCAATATGGTATCTAGCCAATATTTGAACTACTTAATACCAGCTTCATCCTATTTATTAGATTTTATTACAAAGAAAATGAAACTGACTTCATTCCGCATGGACAAGATAAAAAGTACAGACAAAATCGTAATAGAAAAATATGATATTGATATTCACGATTAAATCATATTATTTTGGTGAGCAATGAAAATAAAGAGAATTTGCTTTGCGCCCTTAGATAGCCCATAAATGTCTTTTTAATTGTATACCAGGTATTAAGGTAAAGTCGCCTAATATGAGGCTAATTTTTTGAAAAAGCTTTGGAAAACGAACAATGGCAAATTGTTTAAAATAATTGCGAGAAAGAGAGAATACAAAAACATAAATTTATTAAAACATAAAGGTTTCCTAATCGGAACCCCTTCCCCGTACACTTACAAAAACTATTGTACAAACGTTATTCCTTAGCTTTTGTACATATAGGACACACGAATACTTAATTCTCGATCCCACAGTCTTCGTTAGCCCAGAGGTAACACTTGGTACATTGAACCCATTCTTCACCATGATGATCAGCAAAATATAGACCAATGCAGTGAGATTCTCTTCATGTTGAGAAACAGGTGGGGTCTTTATATGAAGGAAACTAATCCCAACAAATAAAAAAAATTGTGGAGTGAAACCCCTGTCAGTAGTTTTAACAGCAATCTGCATATATCTACTATTTACTGATAAAAATTAAACTAAATATGTTTACAAGTTCCTTTGATCAACAATTATTACTCAAAGCATACGACACCAAGAACTATTGAGGGTATGAATTCTGAAATGCGTAACATTCCATCTACGGGAATTACAATATTCAAACCAACTGCAGAAGTCGTGCGGTGTTGTACCATATCTATTGTGTTATATTCACCATTTTCTAGGTGGCGTACTTGACAACACAAATATGAAGGTCCGTAAATATAGACAGTTGGACATATTGGTCATCCTATATATTTCCACTATGCAGTGGGCACGAAAATGACGCCAAATGTCGGGAATTTAAACTTTACTGTACTAAAAAATTACCGCAATTTTGAACCCAAACTTCTCACCTCTTTTGATCTGCGGGAAAACCAAATAAACAAAAACTACGTTTTGAATACTTAGTGCACTTCAAAGATGCACATCTTGGTATTTTCAAACCAACTCAGCCTTTTAGCTGGCAAGCTGTGACGTTTGTCAGTCTAATCAAGACGGTTTTACCACGAATTTATTGTCAGTGGGCACAAAAATGGTGGCTGTTGGGATGACTTATATTTCCAAGAAATTGTTAAACAGATACATTGTTTAAAGAATCAGTATCAAAATTTAAATTTGGCTTTCAAGCCATTTCCATCGTAAAACTTGGTTTAAGGGAAATTGGCATAAGATCTTCCCTAATTGGTATTTTGCACGTTGCAATACAACACCTATTATACATATGCAGAACCATTTCCCATTTTAACAACACCAAACCAAATCGTAAACAATAAATGCGAATAAATTAATCGCCGGAAAGTTTAATCAAATATTTGCATCTTAGTCAACGTAGTAAGTGATGTTACATTGCAGATTCTAAATTTCCTCTTGTGGGTATACAGCGTTTCACATGTACCCAGGCCTAGTGTGCCTCGATGTCAATTTGACGTATTTGTCCTTTACCAGGGTACGGACAGATCGTTGCCCCTCTCACTCTAAAGCACACCCTGTTATAGGACAAATACGTCAAATTGACATCAATGCACCCTACCCAATCCATATAAAGTGACGTTTGTCAAACAATTTATCAGGCCTTGATTTAGTTGATTAATGCTAGTGCACACTTTCGACAATAAATATTTTGATTTCACCAAAGAGTGTGAAAATTCTATCGGAGTTACTGTCAACGGTACAGAAGAGTTCAAAAAGAAAAAAAAGTTTTATTACCTACCCCGAAAAATTCTTGTCAAATGTATTCGCAAAATAGACGGCGTGCTTTGCATCTCTCGGTGCAAGCACTATTTTCTAAGTATCTATAAAACTGTTCAAGAAAAGACAGATACGATTCGAGGAAAGCACAGAAACACGACCACTGAAATGGCTTTAACCTTTTTATTGTTAAGAATATTTTCCCGCTGCTGATCATGTAAGTCAGCGATACAGCCTTAGTAACAAAACGTGTAAGTCGGTGATTATATTTGTTTGCTGCTTTCTGTTGAAAACCGAACTTAATATTATTATTAAGTTCCTAGGATAATAAAATTAGCAACGCAAGATGCAAACTTAGACGTTTTGTTTATAATTGCAAGTGTTTATGTGACATGTGACACTCACAGGTAACACGATTCACATAAATTTATCCTGGTAACAGGTGGCAAACCAAACGATTTTTTAAAAAATCTAAGAAAATTTCGATAAGCAGCGGGAAAAATAGAATAAAATAACTCGGAATGTATCGCCTATTAACATTTTCGGCAGACAAGCCGCGGCTTCGTCTTGGCGTGTACTTGCCTACCTCAAATGTTAAAGGTCCTTACATCCCTTGTTACTTAAATAGCTATTAGTTCCAATATCTATGTAAATAAACGATCATTTAAAAAATTGCAGTATTAGCCCATACCAGATTCTTAGTGTTATTATGTTAAACAGTGTTTACTTCATAAAATTATTTTACTGCAATCAATTGTGAATTTTTAGAGGGGGATGCGACTCTTCACAGCGATAAAAAATCACAATCTCTAAATAGGTTCGTAAAAATGTTCATGTTGTCACCTTTACAATATTGCTAATCCAGAAAATCCCAAATGGATACTAAAGATCGGTAAAATTTGTGTATGTATAGAGCAACCCCGGGCTAATTTAAGGATAGATCAAAAATTTAGGGAACTAAAATTCATGTGAAACTAAAAAAAATTTTTTTGTATAAAAACCACACAACATAGGTAAGTTATATTAGACCCTAGAAATAGTTATGCCAAGTGAATATTTTTCCGAAGCGTCATAGTGAATACGTTATTCTTATGCTAACGTGTGCACAGCCGTTGTGTATAACGTTATATCGTTTGAACAGGGTTGCGTTTTTAATCATTCCATTTCCTTCACACCAGAAGTTATTGTAAACTGCAGCCATCATTTCTCCAGCCGTTTTCATTGGCAGACCGTATGTAACCCAAATAATCCTATAGTAGGAAGGACGATAGGATAACACGATCGATTTCTTGACCTAAATTGCCCAGATTGGTATTCAAAAAGCGTTTAATAACTACCTTTTATCTTGAACCAATGTGAACTAAAAATGGCTGTGTGAGAAACAGTAAATATATATTTCAGATTCTAAAGCTATCTTGCTCGGTAGTTTTTTTTTATTTACAATAACGTACTTTTGAATTTACAATAAACAGATTTTAGCTTTGGATTTATTAACGAACTTTCTGTGAAAAGTTTGCATAAAGAAATCCGTAGGCGATCTGATTTCCTTAACATTTTTCCGTTTAAACAACTAAAACGGAGACCTTTCAAAGACAGTGTCAGTTTATGAGCGCATTTTAAAATGTGGTCATTTTTTGCGGAGTAAACATTATACTGTAGTAAAAAGTAAGCTTCGTCCGATTACAATGCTTATTAACTACTGGTGACTGACGGTTTACAGCCAGGAGCTTTAAATTCAAAGAAATTGTGAAATCCCGTTTCCTGATTTCAGCTTGTCACCAAACAGGTTATTTATATGTACCCCATGAGATTGACTCTGATTTGAGAGAAAAATAAGAGGATTATTCGAGTCGTATTAGTCTTCTGGCCGCTTTTCAGTTAACTGGGGAAGGGGAACTGAACAGAACGATGCTGAAGGTTTTATGTGTTTTGCAACAGTATACGAGTGACGTTGCGCAGAGCACTATCTATGGAAAATAGAGACAGAAGTTTTATATTTTAATTCCAGATTTCTCATTTGGAATTACAGTTTTATAGACTTGGCGATTTTGATGGAAAGACAGTCTGGTAGTAAAAAAGAAATTGGCTTTCTGTTGTTGATAAAGCTTTTTGGATTGGATTTATCTTGTTAAATATACTATATTGCACGTAGTGTACGACCTAGGGCGAGATTTCGTGTGTATTTTGTTGAAAATTGTATTTGATTGTCTAAATTGCCCTTCACACTTGAAAAGATAATAAATATATTATACTTTTATAACAAATGCGAAACGTTTATAAGAGGGAAGTTTCTTATGTTATCTACCTAGCTATGAAAACATTATGCTATCGGGACATCTTTCTTATGTGAAGTTTCTGTGACATTTTATAGTGTCATCTTGAAGTTTGGTTTCCATCGTTTACCATTTACCATTTTTATGTCAATTTAAAGAAGTAAACTTGATTGATTTGAAATTTGAACACAGAAGCGTCATAAAGTTTCTATCGAAAGAAGGCAGTGGCCCGAAGAATATTCATGAGAGAATGGTGGCAGTGTATGGAGAAAATAGCCCGTCCTATTTCCAAGTCAAATATTGGTGCAAGCAGTTCAAATGGGGCAAGGAATCCATTCATGATGACCCAAAGGGTGGAAGACCTTTGGAAGCACGACTGAAGAAATCATCAATAAAGTTGAAGATTTGGTGTTGACTGACCGCCGAGAAAAGGTTTCAGTTATTGCTAGAAAAATACGAATATCAGAAATGAGTGTTTTAAAATTCTACACGAAGATTTGGGAATGAGCAAATTGTCAGCACTGTTTCACTACTTTATCCAAAGATCAAAACTTCTATAGAATTATAACTGGGGATGAGATCTGGGTACACCACTGGGGTCCTCCCACGAAACAAGTGATAGCCGCAGTTTTTTGTGACGCGGAGGGGAAGGGTCTGCAATGACCTGAAATGTCTAGAAAGACACAATTAAGAACTTGAAAGCGGCTATACGCGAAAAAAGACCCCACAATCATGCTCAGAAAACTCTGCTTCTGCACAACAATTGCAAAGTGCATGAAGCGCAAGTTGTTCAAGCAGTAGTCAATGAATGCGGTTTGGGGAATTACAACATCCACCTTGCAGTCCCGATCTCGCCCCCAGTGACTATTATCTCTTTCCAAAACTCAAAAAACACTTGAGAGGGCGTCGCTTTGAATGCAAGGACGACTTTAAGCCGCTGTGGAGTCGTATTTTGCAGAATTACCAAAAGAATTTTTTTCGAAGGTATAGCGATATTAGAAAAAACGTTACAATAAGTGTGTTAGTGTAATGGTTCTTATGTTGAAAAATAACATTTAGTTTGTTCTCTAATTCGTTGTTTTCATAGCTAGGTACATAACTTAAAAAACTCTCCTCGTACAATAATTTTAAGGATTCTGAGTATACTTAAAAACAAAGTCGTTGCGTTTAATGCAGTGAGTTTGTCCACATATACGATGCTAATGTTTGTTGAGCGATCACGAACTGCGAATAGCACTTATGACCGACTACACCAGTAACATTGTTGTACGTACGCTTGGTTGCATAATCTGAGCACGAATCAGGTAAACGTAAACATACTACAACAGTGATGACCTAGTCCTAGCAGATCATGCAGTCCCCTTACAACTATTAATTGAAAGTTAGACTTTAAAGATCATAATTACAATGTACAAGTACTAACTGAAAGAAAACTAAGCTTAATATTTTTTTAAAGTCCCTGTGTTACTGCAAATAACAAGTATAATATATCATAAGGACTGCAGGTCTGTTATGTTTTATTAGTTTACATTATGGAAGTTTCGATACTTTTCTTCGAATTCGTTGCTAAAACTGACTGTAATTAATATATTTTTAAATGTAACTATAATTCTACCACAGAAAATAGCCGCAGCATCTAAAAGAGTGTTAAGGAAGTCTTTTTATAAAAAACCAAGACTCCATCACATAGAGACGTGGGAAAGCTACTTTCATGTTATTTTGCAATCATTTAAAAAGGGATTGCTTCGTTTTCACGTGCAGCTTGTTTAATTTACTGCGTTCAGTAGCCCGGGAGATTTATAGGTTTCAGTCTTCTGATAAAAAAGAGTGCAAGGTGGCATCGTAAAACTATGTAGCGGCTTAATGGACAAACAAAAATAATACTCTCTCTGCAGGCAGTTTAACGTTCGTTTTATATCACATCTCAGGTTATTGATTGCCCCCAGCACTGAGATATAGATATCTCGTATCAGATTTTATTATACATTAAAACACGCTAAACAAAAACTACAGCCCTGAAAATGTATTATAATAAAAACTTGCCGAAAGCAAATTTCCGTTCCGTTTTTGCATACATCTAAAAAGTAAAAGCATAAATGGCTAGATAGCTATTTTATTTGCATGTTATTGGACAGAACTGAAATTTTACTACGGGAAAACTGTTTTATCGCAGTAATAAAATTTCACAGATTATTGTTAAGGCTGTTAAAGTACCCTCAGATTTTTTCCAGAGCTTGTGGAGAGAGGCAAGAGTATGTTTAACCGTCTACACGCACAGTTAAGCTCGCATATTGTCGGATATGTGAATAATAAATAAAAATGCGGCTGTAGGGCAAAAGTTTCTAAGTTGAGTATCAACAGTTTTTATGGGCAATATCAGTGTCTCTTAAAAGCTTTTTGGTTTGAAAGCTGCCTTCACATATTTTACTTTTTGTGGAGTTACTGCCTTCAAATTACACTTTTATTCGAACTAATTTAATATCAATTTTGAAAAGTAGATACACATATAGGTCATATACAAGCGCAGGCAAGTTAATTTAAATATAGGAAGAAACTCTATATACTGCTTCTCCCTCCTTCACTTTGTGACATCCAGTACCATTTTATGTATTTATTTTAGAAAAGGCCGATGTCCTGTTTCTAACCACGAAAAGCTGGGGTTTGCATGGGTCATTACTGCATCTTCCAAAAATTGTTCCTTCTTAGAGCGACGACAACTAAACGTATTTAACTCTAGACCGTCACCTTTAATTGATAACGTTTTCACCGCAATAAATTTGTTTAGATACTATATTCTTAGATGTGCAGGTCTCTCGCCAACCCAATGGCAAACTTGGTCATTCTATATGTCGCAAAACCACTAACACTGATTGCTCTCTACATACCGATTCCCACCATCATCCTACACAAAAGCTTTTCCGTTATCAATTCGCTTGTACACCGGGCTGTTTACATATCCCAACCCGATAATGTCCACGCTGAATTAAACCACGTTCGGAAAGCTCTTAGGAACGGTTACCGTGCTAGGGATATGCAGTCTGCCATCTTCATCCACGGCCACCCAAACCTCCAAAAACAGATTCTCCTGGAGCAATAATCTTTCTTCCCTATATCCACCAAGTCACCGACCGCGTAGGAAAGTTTCTTCGAAAACAAATCATTAAAACAGTATTCATCCCACCCAGAAAAATCTCACAGGTTTTTAATTCACCTAAAGATAAGTTAAACACTGTCATCTAAAGGTGTTTATAGAGTCCCTTGCCCTTGTAATGCAGTATACATTGGCGAAACGGGACGTTCAGTGAAAACCCTCATCTCTGAGCACCAGCGCTGTCTCGCCAAACACCGCGA
>CALNHX010007270.1:19075-76447 GCA_940337035.1 Agriotes lineatus
TCCGTGAAGTTCATGCAGAACAGCCAATAGCGTATTACAAGACGAAATGAGATTTTTCCTGTATACTTAAAAGTTTGCTTGTATTTTTTATGCTTCGATATACAAAAGCACTTTTGAATGAATGCGAAATGGAATTGTAGACGTGAAATATCACATAAAAAGTAGAAGTTATTCTCTACAACTCAATTTGATATAAAATATTTTTTGTTCTGTTTGAATACAAATAAATTCGTCAAACACACAAAACTAATAGCGCCAAACTACTTATACTTTTAACTAAAAGCAATGAAATAACTGTTCCATCAATATAGTGCAGTAGAATAGCAGTTCGCTAAAGATGTTGGCTAAGGAAACCCGATTTTAGTATCTTTCGAGACAATTTCAAAGCAACTGCTGCTTGTAAATTAAGTACTGCTATAAGAAAGATTGTTTCAATCCCTAAATGTTTTCTGGTTTACCTACAATTTAAAGCCCTAATAGTAATTTTTACGGCGTCCCTCTGCAGCAATATTCTTGACATAAAAAGGTCGTTAACACAGAGCGTTGTGTTATAAGAAATAACTTATAAGAAAACCGACTCACTACAATTTTAAGCCGCATTAGAGCCAAAATGTCAAGGTTAGGAGGAAATCGTAAACCTGGAAAATAAAGTAGATTATTTGGAGGACTAAAGCGGTAGACGAAACGATTTTTAGTGGCGGAGGAGGAAACAAGAGACGAATCTCGGATAGATTGCGAAAATAAGTTTGGGGCAATTGTCAATAACTTTCGGGGTATCGGTGACAGAATAAACAACACTGATGCGACCCAGATTGCACATCTAATTAAACTAAAGTTATATTTTTCCCAACGCAACTCGGTAAAAAAGATTAGAAACCTCTTGAAGATAAATAAACAAAGCCAAGGAAGCGGTAAACAAGGCGCACCTGCGATACGATAAATTGTTACCGAACTCTTTTTCCTTTCCATATGAAATATAACTGAGCAATCGCTGCAGAACTGAGGTATAAAATTGTTGGAAGAAATCCCAATGTTTAAATTTAACTGCCTATTTTCGCATTATCACCAACACAACACTCGTCTAAGGTTCGGTCTCTTGAAAAATTGTTTCCAAATGGGCACACAATTAACCATTAGATACATTTTTTATAATCAATCAATTATTGATGAGATCTACCAAGAGCAAAGTTGCCAGACTGTTGTTTCTTGAAGTTACAGAACATTACAAATAACCGAAACTTTCTATATTGAAGTCGGGTAACAAATTTGGCTGCTATTCCAAGTTTGCGAAATTCAATCAGTTCTGAATATAAAAAGTTATTGTAATTCAACGTATCACTAATGCAATACGCGTTTGCAGAAGTTTTAGTAATGAAAGAAGACTGGATTGTCAGGAAGTTTAAGACCTGAACTATTAAACTCTAAAAACCTGAATATCATATTTCGTAGAAATTCAAATATCCAGTTCAACAAAAGTAGCTAGTAAGGCAACAATATGAATGACTACTTCTATGGTGATTGATAAAACACAGTAGCTGCTATATGAATCTGCAGATAAAATGTACAAAAATATAATAATGCCTCATAGTAAACACAACTAAATGAAAAATATCTCAGGATCAGTCGATTTGTTACTATATGCTATATGTACGATATATTGGTTGTGTGGGAAAAATAAGTATTAATAAGTTAACCAAAAAAAAATGATCAACAACATGATTATATTTTTTCCTTCTCTATTCCAAATCATTACTTCGTCCTCGATCTTTCTTACTTTCTTAAGTCGTTACCCTCTACTACAGTACAACGTTAACCTGACTAGCTGGAAATATCCTTCTCGCACTAATAAGGTATACCCCTTCACGCAAACGATACAAAATAGGAGTAACTTTTGCACTAATTTACACTCAGATTACGTACCGTTACATGTTATGTGATAACGAAAATATAATAAAATAAATAGAAGTAGAAAGTCCATCATTAGGGATTAAAAACTATCTTTAAAGCTGTACAGTTCGTTCAAACAGTGCCCAAGGAGTTGTGATTTGTACTCCATTTATAGCACATCGTCTAACTTCATAAAATGTCCGGACAAAGAAACAAAACTGCAGCCGTATTTAGGGTTGATCACAACTTCTAGGACATTAGCAGGAATTTAACAAAGAGCGCCTACATCAGCAAATCCTAGTGGTTAAGTTGTGATTTCAAGGAGTCCGAGGTAATGCGTGCTAAAGCATCAAGTAGTGTTGATTATGTATGCAGCAACATTAATAGTCACAACCAAAGGAGGTCTTCTAGACGTGGTGTCCTTGCAATAACATATAAAACGAAAGCAATATCAAAATGACGCTTTAAGTGTGTTTTATGTCAATTATACTTTATATACATTATCTGCGCAATATATTTTATGTCCTACTAGTGCATTATTGTTTCTTAATAATTGGGACACAAGGCATATATGGGGTATATGGTTACTAGGGTGCATGAATGGTGAGAAAGGCAAGCGTAAAATTTCTGACCAATCACGTTCCTAGATGCGTCGATGTGTGTTCACGACAATAGTTGATCAGCCAATATAAGCTTTCTCATCCATTATTTTGATTAATAAGAAACGCTGGTAAAACAAAATGTTGTATGCACCACAGGCATTACTTGATGTTAATACGCTCGGGCTTGTAAACTTATCACCCTCGAGAGGGCGTCAACATCTCCATACTGCCTGTGGTACATAAATAACTGTACTTGAACAGTAAATAGTGCCATAGTTTTGACTATGCCTTCAAGCTTCAGTAAGATCAACTGGTGGGAGTAGCAACACAATCATTCAGCTTTCAGTTCTGAAACAGCAGCGGATGCAATACTGATCGCAATAAACAGTAGAAACACTTTGAAATATGTGACATACGACTTTATTTCAGATTACAAGCAAAGCAATAAGTCGTAACAATGATAGTAACCCAAAGCAAATTAAAAACTTTTTTCTGGACGTGGTATAACGCTTTAACACCTTTTGCACAGCGAACAAGAGCTGCAGTTCCTCTTATAAAACCATAAAGGTACATGCACCGGAAACGACCAAAGCTGTTAGGCACGTTATATATTTTACCTCAATATGCTGTTTATAGTGTAATTTTAAATAACAGTTAATAGTAAGTGTGTATAAAGGAATATATAAGAAGTGGCTTGACATTTAACGACTCTTCAATATTTGGAAAGCAATAAATTGTTGGTAATTTTAACTTCACTGCGTTAGCGAGTGTTAATTCCGATTACACAGTTAAAAAATTCAAAGCATTCCAGTTGAACTGTAAATTCTTAATTACAGAATAGTCTGGTCGTGGAGATATTAAAATTTTGGTGCGAGATCTGTAATACTAGGCGATGGTTACGTAGTACTCTCATGTTTAGAGCGTAATGCATTCCTGGTGTGCTTGACTAACAATTTATTGTAAATGAGAAGGGTAGATTCAAAGCTGCATTCGCACGACTCACATTGACTAGTTGTTGTAATAATGCACATTTTTCAAATCCTTTGTTACCATATTCTGAAGTAACTATTTCCAAGAACATATGACGGAAGTGTGTTCATTATAACTGATATTAAAATTCCAGTTCCACTTCTGACGGAAGCTGAAATATGATTACCAGCAGTGCAATCAAATTTTCGTTTCTGCTCATGCCTAGAGTGGCACTTCTATCCAAAACCTTGGTTTTAACATTATTCCATGTTACTGCTTTTCAGAACGCTCTGAAATCCGTTACCAACAATTTTACAGATACGAAATCCTATATAGGAAAAAAATAGCGCGTGCTTCTAAAAATGGCTTAGTAAGACAATTATACTAAAATAGATCTTACTAAAAGATAATTTTGCTCCTTACACATAAAGTACAGTGTGAAGCAATGAAGGAACAAGAACATATAAGTATGAAATTGAATGAAATTTATGGTAACAGACCATAGAAGCCGCAAGATAAAAACTACTGTGCGAGGAATCGCTAAGCACAAAGACAGAAGACAAGAGGAAATTATACAAATTTTATAGAAAAAAAAAAAGAATTGAAAATACCTGTAACGAAGGAAAGTAATGACGCGTGACAGAGAACTATAACTATATTAAAGATCAACAAGGGAAGATGTCAATCACACGGCCTTCTCCTTACGTCCATTTCTGAACATAGGCCGTCCTCATCTCCTCCTATTTTCTTCTGTCTTGAGCTACCTTAATCCAGTTAAACCCAGCTGTTAGTTCAAGGTAATTTGTCCAACGCATTGGTGGTCGTCCCCTTTCTCGTTTGGCTGTGTAAGGTCTCAAATGTCAAAATTGTATTAGTCCACCTGTTGTCTTTGCATCGACGTATGTGGCCGGCACAGTTCCATTCTAAGGTGGCAATGGTTCAATAACGTCTTTCATCTTAGTAGTGCTACGGATCCATATGGTTATTCCAAGAATTTGCCTTTCATTGCTCTCTAGGTCACTGCTATTTTCTTAACGGACTGTTTTGTGGTAGTATATGCTTGACCCCCATATGTTAGCATCGAAAGAATATATTGGTGAAAGAACCGTGATCATAATTTTAAAGGTATATTTTCGTTTTTAAGAATATTAGCCAAGTGTTCGAATGCTATCTATGCCAGTCTACTTCTTCAGTGTATTTCGGTGATATGTTTTTCTGTTCCGAATTTTATTGGTGGCCCAGATACGAGGGTTGCGCTGAATATTGTTAGTTATTAAAAGTCCGTTGCATTTTTTAACAAAAAATCTTTCTGTTTTTCAAAATATTCTCCATTCAGACTAATACACTTGTGCATTCTTTGAAACCACTTTTTAAAACCTTCGGATAATTCATTTTCTAAACGGTCTTCAAAAATTCTTTGAAATCTGTAACTGCTGCATCTGCGCTGGAAAATCTTTTACTTCGCATCATTTTTTTAACAGTTGGAAACAAAAAAAAGTCGCACGGCGCCAGATCTAGGCTATACGGAGGATGAGCTATCAATTGAACTCCCGAATCTTTCAAAAATACAATGTTCTGGCAGCAATGTGGGAGGATGCGTTGTCATGATGAACTACGATGTTATGCAAATCGGTTCTTTGGCGACCTGTCTGTAATTTTCCAAACATCTGTGGTAAAGCTACTTCGCAGTACCATTCAGAATTAACAGTTCTGCGATCTTCAAGTGGATATAACAGCAACAGGACCACTTCGGTGGAAAAAAAACAGCAATTATTTTCTTATTGACGCTTCTGCCACGAAAGGATATTTAGGTACATGAACAAAAATATGAAAGTTGTGAATAACTGTTCCATCATTTTGTTTTTCCTGTTCTTTTTCGGTCTGTGTTTTTCAACGAAATAATACGCTAGACTTACATTATATTACACATCAATAGTGTAATTTTTTCTTAGGACCTAATGATCATATCTAATATTTTATGTCGCAATATTTTTTTTATTTACTGTCTTTGGATTATTTTCGGTGTTGGAACGCTTTCAACTGTGCACATACTGCACAAAAGTATGTAAAGCAGAAATGTTCAACATATATTAAGAGTGTCCTTTAGCGTGCCAGAAAGCATATAGAGAGTACGCGAAAATCTCATTACCTTAAGTAAATTGTTTTGAAGTCTGGCAACTTTTTTTGTGAAAGAAGAATTGTATGGGATTTTTACTTCCCTTATCTAAAAAACGAAGGCAGTATTGTAATAGTAAAAAATCACCTTCCAAGATTTCTTCAGATCCTCACGTTTCTGGGTCCCAATGTAACGAAAAATATGGTTTGTCAATTCCGTCTGTCTGTCTGTCTTTCGGTCTGGTTTGTATATAATATAAACGCGTACCAAATTATTTTTAGGTTTCATTAAACAAATATTTTGTATTCGATATTGAAACCACGGAAGCTATTTATAAATTAAGTGCAAAAAAGTTAGTGTTATGACATGCGGAAACAATTTCGCAGCACAGTTTCTGCACGTGTTAATAATATTTTTTAAATGTAGTAGTAGTAGTAGTAGTATTTGTGGGGAAACTCATATCTAGCAAGTAGGCTTTCATAGTCCCTTTTTTCCAACCTCATGGACAAGATTTAGGCATGCAGAGTACCAGGTACCTTAGTCCTACTTAGAATTTTGCCGAGACTTACGTGTTCCAACCTTAGCAAGGATCTTTTACATGCTACACGTCGTAGTAACATGGGACCCACGGATTTACATCACTTCTGAATGATGAGGGAGCCTTTAATCCCGGATTGAGGAGCTTCCTTCCAGAGATGGATGGCAGAAGGGAAATCAAATATTTCTTACGAACTAACAGGCACGAGTATAACCTGATTCAGAATGAAAGGCTGCCGATAACAGGCTTTCGCCATTCTGCAGATATGGAAACCATTCTGCAATATGGAAACCATCAAGAAGGAAGCAGTAAATGTTTTTAAAGGCAGAGGACAATTCTGTCCAAATGGTGGGAGAAGCAGGAGAACCAAAACCAAGAGAAGTTAGATCGCCATAGTTCTGGAAAACAGTTTATACGTACAGATCACGGAAACCACGGAAGTAAAAATACCTCTATTTAGAGGACAAACCGGGCAGATCTAAACAATGTTACCACGATATAGGTAAAGCGGTTAGTTAAAATATACCTACTTCTGTGTTGGCACTTAAGTAAGTGCTGGTCCGGGAAAATTTACCGTCTAAATGGTTCGTTCTTTTCTGCTATACGAAAATCACCACATTTTGAAGCAGAACTCATTTTCGAAGCAAACAAGGACTCAACTCTACAGACGGTACATCTTCGAAAATCAAAACGGCCGCTTAATAGATTATAAATATATGAAAACATATATTTACCAAAAGAACTGGATCTATACTTCCTAGCAATCTACGAGTATATGCGACATTAGGGAAAATTGTTTTGTTTGGGTATTGTTTCCACTACACCTTCAGCTTTAGTTGTATCTCTTAGCCATGCATTTGTCCTTCTATCTCTCAACGCTACGTCCACCATCGGTCTCTCCATTGGTCTTTTCAGTTGTTCACTCATTAGCATAGTTTTTGCTATGTCAACCTTCAGACTTACATTGACTATTGTTGTAGGTTGGTGATCATTTCTCATAAATCTAGGATATCTGTTCTTAAAAAGACGTCAACTACATATATCATTTTTTAGCATGCTGCCATCGATGTTGATCGCTTTATTGTCGCAATTAAAGGTTTTATGTAAAGACACCTTCTACACACATGGTGAACAACTGGGTGATATTCTGTCACTTTGTCTTACTACCTTTTTAATTTTGATTAGATTTGTTTGTGTTTGAAGTTTAACGGTTATCACTGCGTTGTTCGTACTTCGAATTAAGTTTGTATATCTGTAATCTATGCAACTGTTTTGGAGAAAGTTTAAAGCAAAGACCTTTTCAGTGAGGTTATAAACCTGTGATATGAGACTAATCTGTATGTAATTTTGTAGCTTTTGTTTTATCGCTGTTTTTATAGGGTGTGTTAAAAAAGAAATTACATAAGGGTTGGCCATGGAAAATAAAACTCTTGCCAATAGCAAGGTTCAGAATTCATTAACTACCATCACAGTTGTTATTATTGTAAGTTTACATTGTACGCTTAAAAATTCTAAAGATATCTGTCTCTAGAGCTTGCTGGTCACATTAGTTTTATTTTCTATGGCCAATCCTTATGTAATTTCCTTTTGAACACATGGTACACAATACCAATATAGCGTTATTCCGATTTGAAGGTATTCGTTCTCCTTTATGAATTCACTAAATAGGGTGAAAACGGTAACCCTCCACGGCTGTTTTACTTTCTTTAACGGTTCTGAATAATTTTTTTTGTTAAAAGAAAGAGTTCTATTTTGGGAATCGCTTCTGAGATCAAGGTAGTTATTTTATTTAAAACCTAGTTGTGGGTGTGTAGAAAGGTACAGTTGTATATAGGACTCTTCCGTTATTTATAGGTTTTTATTTTGGCCATTCTTTTGTCTTACAGCCATTTTTAAATGTGGTTTTTTTTCATTTTTTTGTTTTCAGGCGATTTTTTATAGCCTTTCTTATGTTTCTGTTAATTTTCTTAATCTTGCCGTATGTCACATTTAAGTTTGGGCCATTTGTCGACTTGCGTACATTATATATTCAGTTTCTTTACTTAGTCTACTATACTTTCTGCTTGCGTCATATGTCTACCTCATTCTTCCGTTTTATTTGCTTCTTGTATCGTAACTGTTGCTATTTCATGGTAACCTACTGTGCAAAAACCAAGTCAACGACGTAGAAAAATCGCATTCAACATTCAACTATTTAAAAAAATTTCTTTTATGATTTTACTCGTTATGGTTTAACCTGCAAAAATTTCAAAATTAAATTCACCGCACCACTAAACCTGTAGAACATATTGCACACGTTTCAGGCTTATTCGAATGTACACAGCTGCCTGCATTACAACAGGTTAAACTACGTTTTAATTCAGACAAAATTGGCCGCTCTTCCAACAAATCTGGACAAAATACACTTTCAGCTCACCCGCTGATTGGAAATACTTTACATGCACGGACGTTAAATTTGGCAATTTCCTAAATGGTCAGCACCTATGAATTACCTAATTAAATACCGAACCCGACCGGTTGGGCAGGGCCTAATGGAAATGCAACAATACGGGTATTCTTTTTAAATGGACCGCTGCAGATACTTGAGGATTTATAGATTTATTTTGCCGGTTGACGTATTTATGTTCGAAATTTATAGGCTGCGGTGAGCAGCCCAAACGTTAAAAGTGGCAGCCTCCCTTGGTGGAAGGTTTCGCCATTGAAATGTGAATTACTGTTATTTGCTGTATTTATTTTATTATTGTGGACAATAAGCTACCACCCACAATTCTAAAACTGTCCTTTATATCACGTATCAGGGTTTTGCACTACTGAAGTGTTATTATTAGGATCTTTCGAAAGCAAAGCCCTTAGTTTGGGTTTAAAGGTAGCGCTCTTTAAAGGCAGATCTATAAAAGGCCTAAGCTTCTCAACTAGCTACTTTGAGCTCTTTACTCCTTCATGCCAAGAAGTCTATGCTAATACTAATAATAAATGTAAGAAAAATGTTTACGTGGCCTTCAAACAGCTTTAGCTAAAAAAATCTGTTTTAAAGATGTTTTTACCGACCAATCATTGTTGTTGTATCCTAGTAGCGTTTCACAAAAACAGCCTTTAATCTGACCGACTTCTTCAGAATTCGATTGGTTGTTCGGCAAAGCAGCACAAGTCAGGGCGTGAGCCGATAAAAGATAATTTTCACAATTGTGAGAAATAAGGAATCGAAGAGGCGCAAGTTTGATAATAAGCAATAAGCGGATAAATTCAGAACATGTAGAAATCGTTCACTTTTATAAAAAGCACCGCTATTTGGAAACATTGTTCGAAAATATTCCGATGGAATGGTCATTTCATTCATTGAAAAACGGCTGATATATGGTGATTTAATTTTTTTTTATAAGGCATCTTAGTAATAAGGCAAGTTTCAAAAATTCAATTGGTAATTAACGTTTTTTAAGTATTTAATATACTTTAGGAATCGTATTAGAGCCTAAATACAACAGTTCTATTCGCTAATGCTCTATCCACATGTTCTACATTGATTTCTTTTGAGGGTTTTCATTTGGAGATTTCTTTTGCATTTTGCGTCGTTTCATTGCTATTTTTATGTTCCGCCATATAAGTGGTATCAGTAATTGTCGCATATTTTTCCCGGTAATTCTAAATCCTATTTTAATTCTAGCGTTTTACTCCATTATTAGAATCCTTTAATTTTATCCTTTTTTTATTTTCTTTATTGGTTTTTTGTTTGTTCTGTTCTTTAACGCACAGTTGTTTGAACTGTAGTTACTTTACAACTTTTTCATTCCCCACTTGAAATTATATTCTTTTTCTCCTGCTCCTTTAAAACAATCCATTAGCATGTTTCTTCTTTCCTCTTCTTATTCGGTAATTACATTCATCGTTCACTCTCTGTTGTGTGTTTTAAAGTAGGTCTCTATTTTTGTTTTTACATGTTTAGCTTTATTTGTGCCAGAGTTAAACTATTGTGTCTCATTTTTTCGTCTTTTAGATATACCACACAATATCAAGCTTCTTCTACTATACTTTTGTTCTTTAGCATTTGTATTTGTTGTTCTTCTATGACCTTCTTTAGTAACATATTTTAAATTTCTACCTTGCTCTATTGATTTCAACAATTCATAATGTTCAAAAGGTTCATCCTGACGACTGCTCCTTAGGGGCGCACGGGCGCTAACCTCCCAGACGTCAACAGTCTATACAACATTAGAAAAAAGTAACCAGTCTATAAGTAGTATAACTGAAAATATATTTTATCATCTATCTTAACGTTATAATATAACCAGATTTAATTAAAACTGGAGGCAGCTATTGAATACCGTTAAGAACATGTCAACCAACATATGCGAAGTATGTCACCATAACATAAATTATGTGATAACACATGCTCGTATTAATGCAAGCAGCGGCTGGCAGCTGATGAGGGCGATCTGAAATATTACCCCAAACTCATATGGCAATTATGGGGGGAAAAGCTAAAGCAGAAAATTGAGGTCAGCAGTTTCAATGTGCTCTGAAGGCAAACTGCGCTATAGCTCCGCACGTAATAAACTGGGGGGTTTATTCTTTACAAACATATTCGAGCTCCAAGCACTGTTTTGGCAATAAATTAGTTCTTATCGGTATAACTGCTTGCAGAACCATGAGGAGAACCGCTCCGTTTCCTTTTGGATTACTAAAATTAATAATCATTGCTAGAGAGCCCTCCAAATACAATTATCACGTTCCGCCACTACATGCTGGTTTATTTTAGAGCGTTAATAAGTGCTAGTCAACAGCTAGCTCAGATCCATCGTAAGACGAGGCTTCCCCAAACAGACTCAGATATAGCACTGTACATAGCATTCAAAAGCAAACTCAAATTCCCGTCTAGCATTCTTGACACATCAAAACTACTGCATGCATCAGGAAAATACACAAAGCAAGTGAAATTAGTAAGTAACTGAAGGTTATTTACTAGTTACAAAACAAATGGGATACAACGCCAGGTACAGGAAAGCTTGTACAGCTGACCCCTTGGGTCGAAAACAGGCCAGAACCGATTCATGGTAGGAGATGGTATCACACCTTTTGGGATAGTAACGGACATTTTAAAATTTGCGGTAAATAATGTGAATTATTGTGGAGGATTACTAGAAAAAAAATGCCTGAAATTTTACTTTCAAATACCATGAAATCCTGCTTCAATCAGATGGATGCACCAATTCACCAAATCATAACATAAAATATAAACTTAATTACTAATTTCTTTTGTTGAACGTCATCAAATGGAACGCAAAAATGGGTCTCTCGGCAGCAAAAGTGAAGCGATGACTCAAAACTGGCATTCGTAAATAGTTCTGCTTTGAAGTTGTATATAAAAAATTTATAAAAATTAATATCAATTGCGGAGCTAAAGTTATATAGACAACGACGTGAAGGGTTACCTAAATGGAATTTTAGAAACGTGTCACGATACGCCGAAAGTCAGGGTAACTGGCAATCCTTTTAGTTAAAATACACTTTGACACGAATACTAAAGATACTGTTGCGAGATTAATAAGAACACTTAGTACAAATACTTGCATTTATTTTTCTGCCGTTTACAAAACACCTAAGTTTAATACCGTTGCTTCTTAACTTTACTTATTAACCTCTTCTTATTAACTAACTAAATTCTACGTCCAGTTTGACCAAGAAAACTCGGTAGGCGTTTACAAATTTCCAAATAAGCCTATTCGAGCAGGTCTAAATTTTGGACTTTTGCCCTTACGTACGGACGTGACAGTTCATAATAGTTCTATGAATTTAACCAATTTGAAGCTTTCACACACTAAAATTTGTCAATCTTGACCCCTCGCAAATTATCACTAATTAAGTTTTACAATTCTACTGAAAGAATTTGCTCCCGCCGGCACGTCATTTTTATGATCGAGTTGCAGCAGTTGCACGTAAGATTGAAATATCTCCAGCTTCCCAGAGAAAGGCACGTTTCTAAACATCGGCTAAATATTCGCTTGTTGTAATTTTAATATACCATTTTTCCTCCGAAATTCTACCTTAAAATATTTATGATACAAATGGGTTATAGCTAACTTAAAGTATAGTCTATTCCTACAACCGCGTACAGTTCATTTCATTAAAAAACCCAAATCGTAACAACCGTTACGAATTCTCTCCAGGGACTGCATTCTGTACTGGATGCTGAATTAATTTAAACACCTTTCTGATTTTTTGCGTTTGGTCTTTTACTTTTGTAAATTCGGTATAATTGTGTTTTCTTCCATGTGTCTTCACTTTGTTAATTACTAGTTAAGCTTGATCTTCAGTTATTTTTATGTTGTGACCTTGTGACTTACTGTCCTTTCGGATTCGTATAATTTTATTTAATTGTTGATTACTTCATGATTATCACTTTTCTTTACTTACGAAACTCTTACTATTTTATTAACACATTAGGTGTTCAATTTACTTTAAAGTTGTTGCTAAAAATATCATTTTTCTGATACTTGTATCTATACAGTCGAGCAACTTGTACTGTTAGGTACCACCGTTATGTAAAATAAACCGTGTCAACCTTTTACCTGTACCCACTTAATATTTAATATAATCTTTCTCATAAAGAGTGTAGTACCTATGTATGGAACTAGTTTAGAAATGCCCCATTTCATGTTGACGCGTGGGACGAGCAAAGCGAGATCCCGCAAATGTCACATAAAGATTTCTTCTAATTTTGATAAAAAAACGCATCTCTAAACTATAGATGGAATTATAAATGCCATATCGAATAGATGCCAATGTCTTGAAAATAAAGTATGCCCGCCTTAGCTCTTTCGCATGTCAATTTGATAAACATCCCTAAACCACACCCCAATCGAACAAATCTTGTTCGAGTTTCATTACAGCGTGAAAAATCTGAAATTTTTAGTTTTAATTTTTTGTGTATCATTAAGTTACTATGAACGATAGCGCAAGATGCTTTTGATGCACATTGACAATCGGAATCTACGAGTAAATATTGTTTAGAGGTTTCAAAGCTTAAAGGTATTCATGTTAACATTTTCGAATGGGCGTCAAATGTCGTCCTGTCATTACATAGCTGTTTCCCGATCCCGATGGCACAATGAAGGCGGAAACCATCTATAACTTCAATTGAATTCTATCTTACCGGCTATACTTAATTATTTATAAGACAATTGTGTTAAGTAATATTTGTTTAAGTTTGTATAACATTTGCCTAAATATAGCAAGGACATACATACATACTGTAGCCTCTACTTCAATTATTACATGAAAGCCTATATATTCTATTTACTTATACCTACTGTATTGATTGAGTTAATATTAACTTATCATATATGCCAAATATCTGTAATCACCAAAGTAGTCAAGAATAATATATTTATATTAAGTGCCTGGTTAAACTTCAGCGACAGAAGCTATATCCTAGAAACTGCAAAGAGCACGTGTAATATGATTTTTACATTAATAAATCCAGCTTTGGATCTTATGTGGTTTTGGTATCTTTCGTGATATTGCTTACTTTTATGATAGAGTATAGTAGATAATGGGAACCGCTACTACAGAATAACGTCATAAACCCCACTTCTAAAAATTATCTACATGGTTTTCTACTTAAAAATATTATTAAAACAAACAACAACCCATCTTTAAATATACAAGTGGGGCGAAATCGATTCAAACATTTGAGCTCTTGTCGTAGTTAGATCCATTAGAGTTTCTCGAATCCTGATGTCCAAAATCCCGTATTTGCAATTAATGTATCTAGGTGTAATATATTTCCGAAAAACCGTATTTAATGACACAATTTTACAACTTTGCAAGATATAATATAGATATTAAAGCAGTTTTCTAGAGGACAGTTCAAATGGAGTAAAATGCTTCTAAAAAGATTGCAGTTTCTCATGGGCAATAACTTTCTCGTAGGACTTTTTGAAGCAGCCGAATAAAGCGACAACAGTTTGAAATTAAGACAATTTTTTAGTAATTCCATTCATAAAACAACTTTGTAAGAGTTCAATATAATCTGATTTACCCAACAAACTTAAGTCGACATTTCAAATTTGCCAAAGCTTGTCAAGACATAGACTTATGATCATAGTTACACAGATCTCATATGCTTGCCGCTTCTGTAATTTTCAGTTTTAGTCCTACCAACCCGAACTGCCTCCCTAATTTTGCTTTGAATTAACAAATTGCCGCCCAACATGTCTCATTGCAAAGCCACAGCAACCCACGTTTGCCAATTTAATTTTGTAAGTCAAAATAGGATTCAGGTATCCTAGTCAAGGTGTCTACTAACCGAGTAATATCATATGAAAACGTATTCAAGGAAAGTTTACGAGCTGAATCGCTCTGCGAAGTGTTTATGTTCTTTGCTTGCACACTTAACTCTGTCTTAGCGTCTTTTAACTTGATTTAAGCGTTCTATTAAAACAACTATGTACTTCTGGCTGCAGACTCGAGATCGGCTTTTATTCGGGAATGAATATTCATTACCGAACTGTGTCTCATTCTACTTCTCCGGGAGACAATAAGGGCTTTTTCAAACCATAATGTGAAGGTAACGTCGCTTTAACTGAGCATTTGTTACTTTTAAATTTATTGGCGCCTTGACACGCAATTAGTTCCTTGTTAACGGGCCTAAAAATAACAGAACCGTATTACCTAAACAACGTCGCATCGTAGGGTTTCAGTTAAAAGGCACTTAAGTGGGCTATGAATAACTAAGGATCCTTGAGTTCATAAAACTGGATATAAAACAGGAGAAGAAGGAGATTACAAAAATCGAAGAAACACTTTTGTGTAATGCCAGAAAATCGGTTCAAGTCGATGTGTGCTTAAAAATAACTCTACGCAATAATACTACATTTTAAGTTTGAAACTCTATGAAAACCATAGCTTCGCAGATTTGAGCTTTTATATTCTCATTAAAAGTAGAAATCAATAATTTCAAGTATTATTGCAGGAACAATCGTATTCAAATAAATCTGGGACAATTTCTTTTCATATGTAGGTTGGGTTAAGAATTGAAAAATATCTCGATGGATTTTCTGCTGTCAGAAACAGTTACATTAAACTTAGACAGGTAAATAAAATCTGTAACTTTTTCTAATAGCAGGAAATTCATGGAAATATTCTTCAATTCTTAACTCAACCTACATATAAAAAAACATTCTCCCTGATTTATTTGAACACGACTGTACTTATTTTATTAAAAACGAATAACGATGGAAAGTACCCAACACTAGGCGCCACATACGCATCGTATTAGTATAATCCAGTTGCAACAATCGTTAAAGCGTTTGTATTAGTTGTATAATTTTACGATGAAAACTTGAAATTATCGATAACTATTTTTATCAACACTAGCAAAACGCCTTGAATGATTCGTTTCATATTTGATACATGACTTATCATGGTAAATACCTGAATTTTAGTTGGAATTTAAAACCATCAAAACATAAATGCGTGAAGTTACTCAGCAGCGGAAATATGAGACAAATAAAAGCTACGTGCAAACAATAACAGATTTAGGGGTTGATAATAGATATTCAACCTTGGTTTGCTAGTAAAAAATATTGGGGAACCCTGGAATAGGCAAACACACATAATTAAACAAACAAAACGTGCTTCAATTACAGTGAACTTTAATGTATACAGCAAAGCAATTAAAACTTTTTAGTACAGAATAATTCTACCCGCCAGCTTTGTTTTTATAAAAATAGAAATAAAAAGGTGATGCTGTTAATATATATTGCGTTTTAAACGGTATATAATTGCATTCTCCCAATTTACAAATTCTTAGCAGCATCAATGTATGACAGAGAAAAATATATGCGACACATACATTAAAGCAATATGAATAATTGGCCTACGTCCTATTTTAACAACAACACACTCGTGAAGCGATGTTATCCGATATGAATATGAACACAACTCTACAATAAAAACTGTAGTCTAAACTTGTTAATTATAATGCTCTATGCCTCTATGGAGGGTACGTTATTTAAATAGCAATGAAATTACAATCTGGAAACGTATGTTTAAAATGCAAATGTAGTCATTGAAATAATAACTATCTATCCATCCATCTTCCGAGGGTTTTACGACTGTCGTCGCGTTTCGCACTCCGATTGCTATTGTCTTTGTCCTCCCACTCGTCAGTTTGAAAATTCCATGATTCCAGTGCTTTCAATATTCCATCACTTGTTACTGAAAGGCCTCCTTCATTGCTGAATATTGGTGGTGGAATTTTCATCGTTAAATGAGAAGTTCATCCCTCTGTGCCTCTACTCTACTTCATTAAAAGTAACGTTTGGGCAACTCTCACCTCAATTCAATGCGAATACGGAAT
This sequence comes from Agriotes lineatus, assembly GCA_940337035.1. NCBI lineage: Eukaryota > Metazoa > Arthropoda > Insecta > Coleoptera > Elateridae > Agriotes > Agriotes lineatus. The sequence continues at coordinate 35,545 of CALNHX010007270.1, forward strand.
TTTCTGTGTGGATTTCTGTTGAAAATTTATTATAATGGACGGTTTGAACGCTGTATTCGTTTCATTGTAGGAAGATAACTATTGAACTTGTTGCTGCACTAACAAGTAAATAAATAATATGGAGAAGTCAATTAACAACCGAGTTGTATGTGAATATATGCAGATAACTAAAATATAAACAGTCAATGAGGACGCGACTGTTGATGAAGTGAGAGCGATGCAAAAGTTGAAGTTTTTTTTCGCTAGGGTGTTTATGCTCATGTCCTAATCACTTCAGTTTTTGCATCCCAACCTTCATACATAATTTTCATTATGCTACTAGCATCGATCTTTGGATGATTTTTACTAGCATTCTTATCTTCAATTTATTATCCTATATATTGAACGGGTATCTGTTATCTGCATTACCGGCAAACCCCGCAGAGCTTCTTCTGACAGCTCTCACGTATTCTAATCGCTCATCTAGTCATGCAGGCGTCTTTTGTTTCGCCTTTTTGAGATGTGAAACGTCTTGTTGCGACCACAATAACGTTTCTTTTCCGTACGTTGCCTCGAATTAGCGACGAGCATGTATAGTCGTTCCCCAGAAAAACCTGTTATACAGGGTGAGTGGTTACTTCATTTTCGACTCTGGGAACTTACTGCATTTAGCTAACTGCGTCCAGAATTTCCAAACTTGGAGCTTCTAGTTCACCCGGGAGTTTTATAACTGCATCAGTTCCGCTTACTTTGGGGAGGAGTGCAATCCCTCCGTCCACATTTAATTTTGGAACACATCGCCTGACTATTCCGCTGGTGATCTGTGGAAGCATCTTCAATACTGCAGCATAGCTGTTAGAGCCCGTTTGGAGGATATCTAATCAACCACTGTAGACACACGATAGCTCATATAAGTAACTTACGACCTAATGAATTGCGAGTCGCAGCCCTAATGAAGCTGTGGAATTATACCTACTTGGCATAGCACACTGACCTTCGTGATGTGCTATTTAATAGGCGTAACTGGCTAGATTTCCTACAGAACTCAGCTGATGCTAAACTGATTTAATGGTATTCATACTACAAGCTTCAGGTGCGTTATTGTAGAAAAAATAGAGTTGCTCTTAGTCCGTAATTTACATTTTATGGGTTTGGCCGTTGCCTAGGGTCCTTAGTAACTAGTATGAAATGCTAATTGGGGGGTAGACCTTCCACGTACGTAATGTCTTGAAGCCCTGTTGTACTGGCTATTGTATACAGCGTTTGCCTAATAAATTCAATGCAGTATTTGTTTCATTTATTGTCTTTTGTATTTCAGATATTGTACCATTTCCCGCTGTAATTATTGGAGTTTACAATTTCTCCACCTATTTGAATATATTGTTGTACTTAAAGACTGGCAATCATTATATTTGGTAATAGCACCATTTAAAGAACTGCACACCGTCTTCACTGACTCTAGCTGGCAAGTCCTGAAGTAAACTCTCGTAGCGTTGCGATATTTGAAGATATTTAAGAATGTTATAACTAACAAGTTAGATATATATTTTTATTTCTGCTGCTCTTATAAAATTGTTTGTACTTAGTAGTCTTATTAACGATCCAGTACCACCTTCCAGCATAATTTTCTATTGCAGTTCTTCCACTTCTCCTTCTTCACCTGTTAATTCGACTTCAAGCCAATTGAAGGTGTATACTTCCTCAAAACAGTATACCTTCTGGTTTTCGCAATTAAGTGCTGTATACTCATTTCTGAACTAATGGGACGAAGATCTAAACTATCATTAAACAATAAAGTGTTAGTGTATAAAACTGTGTTAATTCCAGTGTGGGCCTACGGGATTCAACTGTGGGGCTGCGCGAAACCCTCGAACACTGCAATACTGCAAAGGTTTCAAAATAAAACTCTCCGCACTATAGCCAACGCGGAGTGGTTCATTTCCAACCTAACTCTTCACAACGACCTCAAGATTCCATGGATACGGGATGCAATTAACAGGTGCACGACTAATTATGTGAACAGAATCCATTCGCATCCGAATGTATTAGCGCTTAATCTATTAGACAATATAAACATCACCAGACGTTTAAATATATGTAAAATTTTCGACAACACTAACTAGTATTAAATAGTTTCCCGGGCCCGCCGCTGGGCAGGTTCCCCCTCATGCTAATGTATTGTGCATTATTATATGTACTTCTTAAATCACATTTGCTTGTTAGCCACTGGGCTAGTTGTAAATATGCAGTTGTTAAAATAAAAAAAAATCAATCGTAGGCTTGTTTACATTCGATATATAGAATTTGAAGCATATATTAGCCCATATTTGCTTCAGAGTAAAAAATTTATCACTAACTGAGCCATACGCTCTGGGCCACATGTAGTATACTATAATTGATTCAGTATTCTACATTAATTTCTCGTCAGTTTACATTCCCAGTACTTTATAAGTTACATCTCGAATAGTTATGCATCTAAAGTTTCTTCTGTCCGATTACCTTTTTTTAAATATTAGACATAATAGTACTCGTACATTGATCATAAAGGAAACACCAGGCACATGACCAGATACTAAATGTAGTGATGCATTTATATGTTGCACTATGAACAGATTTTAAGCTACGTGATGTGTTTGTGAACCCTCCCTCACACGTGATGGAAGAAATAGTGAAGCAGATAGTAGACATGAAGAGAAAGACTTATATGTTGATAATCTCAGTAATCATTAACTACACAGACGCGTCCGCACTGTGCTGTGTATTGGTGGTTCAGTAGTATGCGAAAAGATCGAAAATGAGAATAAATACAAACCGCTTTTCCAATTTAAAAAAGTCATTACCACATAGTTGCACAACGGCAATGGTCAAAGCAAGATTTCCGATTCACATTTGTTTTTTCGTAGTATCAAGGTTGTTAGGTCAGTTCAATTTACAGCGCCTTTTGTCGTGGACCACTATAGTTGTCGATTATTTTGAGTGAGCTCCCATCCAGACTGGTAACGTATGTACACTTTTTGGGCATTTCCTGCAATTCACGTCTGCATAACTTCGCGGGGAATTACATTTTCTTCCGTTATACTCCACGAGAGAGGATTAACGAAGCCGGTGAGCTGCAAATTCTCTTTTCGAAGCTCAGTCGGGGTTTACTAATCTAAGGGGCATGTAGCAGCGCTCTCGATTTCCAAGCTACCGAGGAGGTAGTTGTGCTGTACATAAATAAATATTTGCAATTACCGTGCTTTACGTGTTCTTATCGTCAATTTCCCTCAAAGATCGATATTAAATCGAAGATATTATCCGTCTTGGAATTTCCTCCATCTACCTGGCTACCTTCAACGCCGCCAGCCCGCTTTCTATTGCACCTCCTTCTAAGCATCTTCTCACTCACCACTTGTGATCATCTCTCACTGACTTGGCAGTGACGAATCTCTTCTCGACTGTTCTACGTGTATCATACATCTGGAGCGCGAATTGCTCAATACTGCGTTTCCTCAATGGCTTGAGGTATCGAATTCTGCGTTTCAGCTATATTAAATGTATTTGACTACATTTTGCATGCTGTGTAAATTTTGTTTCGTATTGCCAATTTACTGCTCTTTTTGAAAACATTGCATGCGTGGATTTTGGTTTATGTTCGAACTGCCACTGTTTAAATTTGTTTAAGACTATATTTTTGATTTAGCAACACCTTCAGGAAATTTGAATGCCGATTCGCTTTCGTTTTCGTATTTGAAGTCAATCTTTTCATATTAACTTCTATTTTTGTGACGTCCCATAAAAAGGATTTGTTGAAATTAGTCGTATTACTGCATCAGAATTTCGTACAACGTGGTGCGTTCATTACAATGTCGTAAATATTATTTGGGTTTTTGTTGTATTCTGTTGAAAGGCAGACGTACATAATGGAGTTTTATAGCTGAAGGCAAAGCTAAGTGACAGAAGTGGAGCTGACCATTTTTCCTGCGACTCTTATAATGTGTCTTCAAGATAAGAGAGTCGTAAACACTTGGAGTTTGATTTTAAACTTGTAGCTCCCTGAAACTAATTAATTTTTGAAGTAGCAAGCGAAACCATTTTAGGTACCTCGACTCAGTGGAGACGACGTGCAATTTTTTAAATTATGTAATTACAAAATATAATGAGCGTTAACAAGTGTTTAATAACAACAAACATACTTAGATAGGTCGAGAGCTTATAAACTCAGTTTAATCGCAGCAAGCAATAAAACAACGTTTGAAATACAGAAGGTATCAGTAAATAAATCAAACAATGAATGGTATAAGCAGTGCATTAGGTTTATTAGTTCACGCTGCATAGAATAACCAGTACAATAATTCTTAAGGGCATTACTTAGTCGAAGAGTGCACCACCAAACACTAAACTAAGGGTGATTAGCACAAATCAATATTCAACCATAAATTAAACCATTGAAACGTAAATTTGCATACTAAGAACAACTACAGTTACTTTCACAGTGCTTGTGGTACAAATATCACCACCACAGATCATTAGGTTGTACGCTACTATCTGAAATAATCACGCTTCTGCAGGAAATGAATCAAATGGCCTCCAAACGGGCTAAGAGCAGCTGCTGTTGCAGGAGGAGGATGCTGGCAACCGTCACCGCAATGCATCAGGCGATGTGACCCAAAACCAAATGTCGGATGAAATTTAGCTAATTGCATTGTTACTATAAGCGAAAATGCAATAATTCACTCACCCTGTAATTACAGGCGTTGGTCACAACGGCTAGCAATTTTGTAATAAATTAACCGCCTTAAAGACACGGATGTACTTGTCCCACATACGTGTCCAAGGATCAGTATTCTCATTAAGCGAAGCTTCCACGATAAACTATTTCAAAATACGAGAAGCTAAGGGCGAAACTTGGAGCACAATCACAGGAATGCTTCCAGCATGATGGCAATTTTTGCAAGAGAAAGGAAACTGAAAACTAGACGACCGGCTTGAAACAACTGCTGGAGCATGCTGGTAAGGCAGATTACTACATAACAACGAGGGGAGAATAAAGCTGCTTCCGCTCGACGATCGCGTTCAAATAAATACCAAATGGTTTAAACGGCTAAGAATTATGCACAAATTAAATTCTCATGCTGATTACTCTTTAACACGTAACATTGTCTTCACATCTATGCAACAAAAACAAAGTCGTGTTCTTTCCAATGTTTTTTTTAGCATAATACAAATTGCATTTAATTGGTACAAGGAGGAAATCCTAAAATTTATATTTTATTTTAATTTACTGTTAGTTGAACTGAATGATGAACAATATTGTATAGTAAATGAAAATGGGAGTAAACAAATACACGGGCTATTTAAATAATTGGAATGTGGCCGCGCTTTTTAATTGAAAACATTAATACCACTAACTACTACAATAAAAGTAATCGTTGCGTGTCATTGCCCGTCAGCAATAAATAATCGCTAGTGATTACAAACAACACATACGAGTACACACAGTCACCAGTTTACGTCCACTTGTTATTAATAATCGACAGCTTTAACGAGATGTCCTTGATGGCTCTCAAATGCAATCGTGCACCGTTTAACAACTTCATAAAAATATTTAATGATGTGCTGTATATCAAGTGCATGATCTCGTACATCTTGTTTTACTAAAGTCAATATAGTAATAGCCACCAATTTCGAAGTGACATTTAAACAAATTTTAAGAGCAATGCATACACGATGATTGGGGAAATGCTTTAACTATTTTTCGCCATTTTGCAGCTGTGGTTGTCGGTTGCAATTCTAGTCGCCTGTAGATTCAGATCCAGATTTTTAGATAATTTTCCGCAGAATTTAGTTGCACTTTTACCAACAACAGGTAGTAGGTGGTGCTTGACGTAGTAAATGCAATTTCGATACACTTTCGTGGAAGTACGCTGTCGTTTAATTCTAGTAAATAACCCTACATGATTTTTTTTTCAGCTATTCGCATCTTTGTCGTTGCTTGAATTTATAATACTTATGGTTCTCTGTTGCAGATTTAAATCACGCGGAATCAGCCAGACTGGTCCGTCTACATGATCTACATGTTGAAGTTGTTGCCTAGTTAACTTTGCTTTTCACTAGTGTGCACCTTCAACATTATTTTCAATTTTTAAATCGCTGTCTTTTCCCCAGTGTTAAATTGTGGCGTTTCTCTTAGGTAAGTTAAGTAGCATATTTAAAAACTCTGTAAGGTAACTCCTTCTAGAATACGCCATGTTAATTTAATAACACTGATTTCGCTTGTTAACACATTTTTAATTCAATACAAATGCTAAAATGCACTAAAAAGAGCTATAATCGAATAATCACCCTACGTGCTATGTTTTTTGCACAATTAACTTGGCAGCAACCCTTAAAATATATTGTTTACCTTAGTTCCTGGTTGCAATTTAATCACAACGTCACACCCCTTGATGAATAAATCTGACGTCACACGGAAGCCTTAATTAAATAACCCTAAGAAATAGGTTACAGCTCTAATGCACATCCCGCAAACGCCAACTTTCGTTGCTAATTACACATCTAAAATAAGAAGACACCAATGAACTACGGAAACCTCAATTCCGCCAGTGTTCCATTATTAATTTTGTATAATTTGCTCTGACCATGCAAACGGCTTCTTTGTTTTGAACTTGCTGAAGTAGTGATTAACAGAACTGCATTCTTTTATTAAAGACCTCACCGGGAACCCATAAAATTCTAATTGCTGCTCGATTAACGATTATACCGTTAGATCCCATTCTTCACGAGCTACCAAGGGCAATTTATCAGTTTACGAAAACGATATAGCTCGGAATTAAGAGAGTGCTAGTTTCCAAACGCCCTTAAATTACTCCCAGCAGCTAGAGAAAAGTAATTAGTTTGCTGTTTGTTATGTAATCCAATTGGAAAGTTATTATGTTATTAAAGCTTGACTAAATGTTCTTTGCTGAATTAAGATCCAATGTTTTTTCAGGAGCTTTAAGATATTTCTTTGATAAACAAATTGTTCTATCATTACCAAATGTTTTTAATTTAAATATAAAAAAACCATCATCAAACAGTTGTTGGAACCTCAATATTTCTTCTCTCACAGAACATATGAAATAATTTTGTTACACATGTTGCCATTACTCATAACTGTTTAAAATATTGACAGAACATATAACGTGATGCCAAGAAAATACAAATAATGAACTCGACATACCAACTCGCACAAGAAAATAGTTCAATTTGTTTTGCTAACCACTTTTAATTTTTGCAAGTTAGCACTTGCCAAAAAAATATATTCGCCCTACTTACTAACAGTGAACTATATGTTATTGTGACTCTAGAAAACTGCAGCCTGCTAAAAATTCTTTAAATTTATTTGGAAAATAATACTGTTTTAAACACTGTACTGTTGTATATAACTTCGTTTTCTTATTCTACATTTTTATTAATAATAAGTACGATCTTACATGACCTAATTTACAATAAATAATGATAAAAAAAATTATTTTCATCTAGTATGGCTGTGGAATACTTCCTAATTTATGAATGCAACTACATTTACAAATAAATGTCAAACTTGACATTTGAGTTTTCAGTGAGTTACAGTTGAATTAATAAATTAGGAACTATTCCATAGCCATACTAGATGAAAATAATTTTTGATCATACTATAGCTTTCTTTAACAGTAATCTTTAAATTGAATTTATAAAAATAACTGCCGCTAAACGAACGACTTTCATAGAATGGATTTATTTTAAATTATAAAGCTGTCAATATACTAGGCAACTGGGGGTAGGTACTCTGATCAAATATGTATATTATCTTTTTAACGAACCCTTCAACTCTAGGTTTAAAAAATGAGAACCAAATTTCCTGTCTGAAATTATGAGTTCTTGTTAGCTTCGACCTGCTGAAATTGGTTTCTTTAAAGCTGCTGTTTAAGAAAATATGCTGAGAAAAGCGAACGCTACTCTTACTTTGGACCTTTCGTAACAAACAAAAGTCTAAGAATGCAGGTTAAAAATTAAATTTTATTGCCATAGTATTTGTGAATGAGCACTGCTTGCTTCTATTAAACAGAAAGTTGTTCGTTCAATATTAAAGTATTTCTAGGAAATAAACCTCATATCACTTATTAAATATAAATTGCTCAACCTCTTGAAACTAATATTACATTGTCAAGGTTAAGGTCTCATCATGTAGCTTAATGTAATGAAAAACTTTGTTTTGCTCGATATTCCATTTGTGCTTGTGCCCACAACTTTTTCTTCACCGTAATTTATTAATATTATACTGCCACGTGCCATACCTTACAAATATGAGAGGAGTGCGGCTTCTGTATTAGTTTTATTATATTATTAAATAATTCATTATGTGCATTGTAAGGTTTACTTTACCGAATCAAATTAAACACAGAAAAACTTAACAGGCGTTTATTATTTGTAGGTGACGCAATTTAAAAATTAAATCTTTCGTTTTGTCTCCTATTTAGAATTTAACATAACAAAATATTTCGGTTTTATAAATCTCTAGAAGTACCTAATATGTATTTGGGCTACCTTATTCTAGGTGTAATACATTAAAAAGTCTTGCAATAATTACCAATGAATTGAAAGTGCCCTCTACAAATTGCCAAAAATATAGTCGGAAAATAAGTAAACACGTTTTAAAGTTCTACTACTATGGGCGGATCTACTCATAGACCTAAGTAAAAATAATCGATTTCATACGTTACATATCTGTTGAGTAAAGTATATGACATAAGCTCATAAATGTACAAATTCAGAAAATGTAGCAGATGGTGATATAATATTGGTGTTTCTACGTTGCCGTATTTCAGTTCATAAATTAAAACAAGCTCGTCTTAGGTACTATTTATCTAGGAGTACTTGATGACGAGAACGGCAACGTGTGATTTACAACCGAGATATGGCTGGTAGAAATAACTACCTGCAATCAAAAATGAACAGAAATTGCTGGTAATTATTACGCTTGCGGAATTTCTGAAATAACCATGCAGAGAGCTTTCAATATTGGATGTGAGAAGTCGCTAATTCGGTTGATTGCGGAGTGAGTAATCAATCAATAATATAGCAGAAGACCTCAAAGGAGAGATCGTCCGCTTGCTAGGTTTATTCTATTCGCATGAAGTTCGTTAGCGACTTGTTGATCGGGGTTTTTATTGCCGTCTTGAAATCTTTATCTCGTAGTAGTAACCTAGCTGAAACATCAAACAGTGGCAAGCACACTTCAAACAAATGACAAGCGACTAAAGTTAAAATATGATCAGGAAGTTATGAACGCGCTCTATTTTGCAGTGTAATTCCAAAATGGATACGTTTTACTTCCCTCATCTAAAAGACCAAAGAAGAAGTATTGTAATCGGGAAAAATCATCTTTCGAAATTTCTTTAGATATTCACGTTTCCAGGTCCATAGATGACGAAAAACAGGTTTATTTGAAATCGGCAGTGAAGTACGCCGAAATCGTCATTAAAATACGAGAAATCGGCAGTGAAGTAATCCATTGTTTTACGACTTTTTTGTAGGTGGCGAGGCGCCAGATAAACGTCAATCGACCGAACATAACCTAGAAAAGTTGGTTAAAATATTGTAATTTCACGATTTTTCGATTTCAAATAAAACATAGTGTACACCTCGGCACTGAAGTTTCTTTTTATCCCTCATGTGGTTTATTTGCCTTGGCCCTACGCGCCTCGGCAACTAAATCCACATTCGTGATAAAAAGTTATACTTCAGTGCCTTGGTATACAAACTACTATTTCGCAATTCCGTCTGCCTGTCGGTCTGCCTCTCTATTGTCGGTATAATTCAAATGCTATTTGTTGAGGAAAGACGATGTATGCACATTGTATGCCTTTCTGGCATAAAATATTTTGGTAAAATATATACAGGGTGAGCACCTTAAGAAAAATTGGAATCCTCCTTTTTGCTTTAACTGAAGAACTATTACTTAATTGAATCCCATCACCGATAATGCTTTTTCTTCATTTAAAAATTAATGTAGGAGCATTATCAAGCATTTTCTTCTATACTTTCAGTATTATTGGTAAAGTTAAGATATGTTTACCCCTGGTTTCCTCTGATTTTCTAAATTGTTTGGTGTCACAACGTCCACTTGCGAGGAAAGTTCTGAGTAAAGCCCTTTAAAGATTTTTTCAAATGCATGTGTACTTTTATCCTACGAAAACACGTAATGTCATCTATAAGACTATAAAATAAAGATGACACAATATGAGTAGAATTTTCTGTATAATGATTGGATCAAGTGTTTGCCAAATTAAAGTGATTTAATTCGAAAATAGGAAAGGTGTAAACCCCTTCCGGGTTTTGGGAGCATCTTACTTAGTGGTTTGCGTATGACGCATTTTAGGCGATGCACTATGATGAATTGAGCAAAGGAATTGACCAAGTTCTTTCTAGGATGCCTTGGAATATGTCTATCCTTTTCCCCGCTTTTGAACGGCTTATTAATTCGGTCGATTTTCTTCTAGAGGCAGCGTGGCTCCCTAACCTTTAATTCGTTTAGTTTATAGTGTAAGACTAGACAAAAGCTTGAAATGTGTATACCCTACTCATCAGCAATTTAAATCTACATTTCCTGCTCGACTCGGAAATATGATATATTTATTATTGCATGGTACATGATATTTTTATTATAAGAAATACATTCAACACTTTTTGAATGAACTTATGATACCAGAAACACCAGCGGCAGGCGGTTAATATATTTCACCATCTTCTACCACTGGAGGAATTGAAAACTACGTTGATCATGATTTCACTAACGGAAGGAGTATGAAAGACAGACTGAGAGAGTACAGTAAGGACATTTAACACCTACTGCTAAAACGAAAAAAGGGTAAGTGAGTGTAAGTATTAGATTTGGTGCACTATATCTTCATTTTTGCTGAGAGCGTATGGCCAGCTGGTAAAGCATTTGCCTAGCACTCGGTAGGTAGTGAGTTCAACCTCGCACCCCGACAGTGGTTACAACTTACGCTCTCCGGTCAACATACGAACACCTTTGATGGTCGTGACCCCTGAAAAGGCATTTTTTCTTATTTCAGTTGGCTTATAAAACCGCACTCAGTATGTGATAGTAACAGGCTATCAGCCTCTACTAAAAGAAAGAAGTTAATTTTAAGCGCGCGCCAGTATGCTTGTAAATAGGCGTCGATTTGGATGAACCTGCCAGAAACTGGCTTGTGCTACTCGAATGAAGGTATTTCGTTTGCGGGCACCAAAGCAAGACAGGTGACTTAGTTTTGGGGGTGCGACCCATTGCAAGTTGAAGGCAAGCATCCATGAATTCCCTGAGAAGCATTTAGAAGAAGCATAATATTGGCCTATTCAATTCAGGGAGAGCATCAAAGATTTGGCCATATTGTGGCGATAACGCATTTTCGTCATTGGGTGAAGCAATAGTGAAGGCATTGTCGTGGCGTACATCCATAGTTAAGCAACTATACTTCGTCAATTAATTACCACTCAATTTTGAAGATTTAGTACTATACTTGATCATTGGAAAGTGCCATTAAAGAAAATCGAGTGAGTTATTGTGTTGCAACATAAGTCTGCGTACACTTTTTTGTGATCAGTGCACACTGCATTTGAGTATCTGCGCAGTCGATAATCACCATAAAGATGGCGTTACAAACAGCTGTAGGAGTAATTTAATATTATTGTTCGGGGCACCAGCACCAGCACCAGCTGCCGTAGGATGAGATAATCATTGTTAATATAAATGAATAATAGAAACAGCCTTTTGTGGGTAGATTGATTTTATTGTTAGAAATATCTATTCATTGCAGGCTTTAGTATGTAGTTATATTGCTGGTTAGCATTGTATTTTATAGAAAATATGGATATCTGTTGTTAATTTTTCTGTAAGCAATTTGGCTTTTTATTTGAGTAGAACATTAGATGCTAATTTTTTCAACTTAGCAGAAGTCCAGGTCAATTACAGTAAAGGTTTTTTCTAACCATTACTTGTAGCAAATAAAATAGGTAACAGAGATCTCACTATTAATGAGCTAGCTGGCAATAAGATAGGGCAAAATCATTTTGTAAAAACGAAAAGACCGCCATAAGACACATTACAATTTGAGTCCCGAAGAGAAGGGTTCCATATGACCCCATAAAACTTGGAGCCAATAACGTAAAGACTTGAACTGCAGCATTCGAAGGTGTAAAATGAAATTATCAAAAAGTCATAGTAGAACAAAATTAGAGAGTAATTGGAAATAGAAGAGATGGAAAACACACAACGAATTGAGGGACAATGGGCAAAATACAAATACTACAATAGCTGAAAAGGAACATTTGGTTTTGAAGAGAAATCTAGAAGACGAAGGGTTCCGATATAGTTGATAAAAGAAGAACAAACTAAAATGTTTGGTCAGTCCAGGCAAACGTAAATAGCTGCAGAGACAAACGTAGATTTTGGAGGAGTGCAGAATGAATCAGAAAAGAAAGAAAAGTTAAGGGAAAATAAACAGCTAGAATAGGACAAGGATATCAGGAAAGTCCCAAAGAACGAAACCTTCCCATGAAGGAGTACCGCATTATTTTTATAGGAAAAAAATGGGCAGTTGGCAACAAGTAAAGAACTTATGAAAAGTTAGGGGGAACAGTTGTAGCTGCTATTAAATTCACCAGAGCCAAAGGAATTCAATCAAAATAAAGTAGTTGTCGAATTAATTATGACTAAGTGATGCAGCTAAATGTCTGTGGATTCGAGAAAATGTAATATGACAACTGCGTAGTATTTCATTGCTAAACATCACATTTAACCTTCAACGGACGGACTGGGTCCATGTGGATTCCAGAGATTTTTAAAAATACTGGTATCTTCTAAAATGTTACACTTTAGAAATTGGACGTTCAGCTATCTCGTTTTAATGTTATCTTCTATTTATTTACATATTACTTAGCATATATTCATTTTTGCTTCACCTTTATATAGTTTTGGTGGGCCTGAGATGCTAGTAGATCCCAACCCGCCAGCCGGTAAAGTACCTTATCCGTCCATATTAGAGAAAAAGGTTATCAAAAAAGGTTAAGCAATATATAAAAGTATGGTCCGCTGAAAAAGTTCAGAAATATCGACTTACTTTTATGAAGCCTTGTGTATTATAATATAACGTAATTTACCGTGAACATACTGTAGGTATTAGTGTCACAGCTGCAAAAATACTTCAAAAAGTAATTACTTACCAATTACCACTTCAAAAAGTATTTGAATTAGCAGATTTTTAATCACTGAAACGAATAGTAATTAAATTACCAATTACTCGGTAATTATAATTGCACAACATAAATTACTTGCTCAATTACTTTAGAGATTGTATATTTGTATTTAGTTATATTTATATCGCCCTATGCTAATTCATGTTTTTAAAACAGAAAGCTTAAATTAATAAATCCTCCTAAAGAACCACTATCGTCTAATGAAGCTATTGTTGTCAATCGTTATGAAAAAAAAATTTTTTTTGCCATACTTTACTCGATGCTCTACTGCACTGTAATCTCTACTTACCGCTGGAATATTTTCCGCTCTTTACACAATAATTATTAGCAAGCTACAGTGAAACATCCTGCACAGCCTATACTACACAACACAACCCATGCACATCCCATCTACTAACATACGCGCGTGCACCAAATATCTCCTTGCTCGTGCACAAAATTAAAACAGGAATGGAACTACATTCTAAGTTTTACCTATAACATTCACGATGTTGGAGGCCGTAGAACAGCTTCTACCAAATTCCTTCTTTGTACTAATTTCTTTCAAGGTGAAAACATACAAGTGATACTTCATAATCAATTGACCAAGGGCTTTGACGTAACCACAAAATTACGTCAGCTAGACATCCCTTAACTGAATTTTTAAAACATGCATTGAGCAAGTAATCTGATAGACCGGCAGCAATCCAGGTGGTACTAACAGCAATAAAATTCATCGTCTATTCAGGAGAAGCTTTACGAAACTGGAGGAAGAAGTCAGGAAATAAAGTGCGTAGCTAATAACACAGAGAATCATAGACCTAATACTTTGAACAACTTCCAAATAAAATAGTATCAGTTTGGCAGAGTCTCTACGTTCGTATATCTTAGATGCACTGCAAATGGGAGAATAAAAATAAAAAAGGTGTCAAATCATCATTGGCAGCCTCAAACCTTGATTATGCCTTCCAGGATTTACTAAAATGCTTGCTCGTGTCCCTTCAAATTAAATTACAGACCCATCCAAAAATTGTAAGATCGTTAATTATGCGTGAAGCAGAAGCTTAGGTCATGACTCACGCTGATGAGAATACCCTTAATACCTGGGAAAGATAAACCGTTCCAAAAATTTATGTGCTAGTGCAAGAAGCAGGGACCATTGAAAATGGAATGAAAAATAATAGAGAACTATCTACCAACTGTACCAGCTACCTGACCTGGTAACTGAAATAAGAGTATCTGGATTACTGAGGACTGGGGATAAGGACATTTGGAAAGGATACCTTAAAACCGTATGAGGAAGAAGCTCTTTATAAAACATCCAAAGGGAGAAGGAAAGACAATAGACCTAGCAAGAGACGGTTGATTGGTTGTATTTATTTATTTTAGTTCGACGCACAAGTAGGGTGACTGACGCTCCAGGTTTAACCCGAAGATTCCAGGATTTGCTACCTAATCTCCGGGCTTCCTGGTTTAGCTCAAAAATATCCAGGTCAACGTACCAAAATAATCAGAAATGGGCAGTAAAGAAGTGAATAATTATAATGTAAAATGTATAAGCTGTATATACGCAGTTCATCATTAGGCATGATGTTAAGAATGCTTTGAAAATTCATCTCAACAACAAAAACACTTTAGAACTGTGTTGAAGGCCAAAGGAATTCATTCGCAGCTGCTTTAAAACTAAAATGTTGACTATTTGTGAAATTTTGAAACCTAAGGCAACTCATGAACATAAAATTGCTGGATACTTCTGCGATTGCTTTACTGGTCTAATAAATTGTACTGTGCTATTTTTCGTCATTTCAAAGCATAGTAACAATTCCTGATAGTTTTTCATTTTGATTGTCGATACCTTAAAAATTCACAGAAACTGTAATTTTTAAAAGGCTTCTTAGACTGGTTATATGAAAAACCTTTGAAGGGAAACTGAAGCTCCAACATTGACATACTAATTTTTTTCTTAAATCTTCTACTGAAAAAATAGCAAAAGACGTCTCACGTTTGCTATCAAACGCTCCGGTTATCAACTGTCACTGTTCTTCGTCGATTAGCTATACAGTCATTTCCGAAAAATAACTACATGTTTTTTTTGCTGCTCTACTATTTTTGAGGAAGTGAAGGACGCGCTTTAGCACGGACCAAGAAACGATTAAAACTAAAATCTGCGCTGCTCGGGGATCGCAATGATTTACGTCGTTTTAAACAATACAAAAATTTCCAGCAATTTCATTGTCGCTTGTCTTATCTATCAAAGCTATTTTAATACAAAAATTTCAAATTTCCTTCGGCAACCTGTTAGCTTATGCTAATCCTTTATATACAACGCTTTTTGTGCAAACACTGCTAGGTATAAATCAACTACAGATGCCATTACATAAGATTACTATCAGGTCATTTCAAGCTCATCAACGAATAAAGCTTCATGCCAAAGTATATACAAAACTTTCTTGTGTATTTAATTTTATCAGATTCTATGAGCTAAATAAACTGGTGGAGTAAACAACCGGACAGAAAGTGTACACATAAATATTAGCGGCTCTTAAAAAAAAATTCCAGGAAAAATTTTATGAGCGTGCCTAATTTGTAAAGAATACAAAAAAGCTAGCTAAAGTTCGCTTATATCTGATCAACCAGTTATCTCTGTCGTAATTAAGGCAGATAGGGGGAATTTAAAGCGCTTCTGTCTAAACTTTTTCCATTACTTTTGAACAATACACGGCAAACAATAGCTCACGCGCAATAAACCACTTTCACTTTGGTACAAAAATAAATTTTAAAATCCTGGCGAAACGCGAAAGCAACAAATTTGGACGATAATATTGGTACTAATACAATCAAAATTACTTTGAAGGGTCGGTAATCCTGGTCAAATTATTTGCCCAGGAAATTAATTTCTGCGATGAGTAGTTGGAAGTGAGCAGTTAGGTGAACAATGTATAGGTAGTGGTTTAGTGCAAACTGCCGTAGGTTTATTTAGTCTATTACCTGCTGTTAACTCAGCCACTCGAAACTTGGCTATGAAGCTAATTAGCATACAGCCAAAAATTCCAAGATATGTTCATCTGCTACCTTACACCTTACAGCGTTTGTAAAGCAATTCCAAGTAAGTTAATACCGTAGATGGGAACGTTCTGAATTAATCAAAAAATTAACAAGCCGAATTTAGGCAGTTAGATCTAACATTAATGCATTTTCAAGCGAGGGCAGATTATGCGCTAAGATGTTGAGAAACTAAAAATCGTAATTACAACAACCGCTCGTCCATGTTGTTAGTATCGTGAAATAAGCAAGCCGAATTTGCAATTCCAATTTAAATTAAGTCTTGAAAGTATTTATTCTCAACTTTGAAACACCTACAGTGTGACACGATATAATTGAATGAAGGGATGTTCGTTTTCTCCGACCCCTACCCAATTTTAAAAGGGATTATGTCGGATAGGGTAAGTCGTAAGCCTAGACAAGGACAGTATTCACTTGTTAAGGACGTTAAGTTTTGCATTTCAGCGTAATTAGCAACTGTTTTATTACCTTTAACAGACACACATACACTATTATTGAGCTACGTTTATTTATTTTACAAATTATTGATAAGCATCGATTACTAATGATTTTTATGTAATTTAAACCATTGTAGTGGTAGTCTCAATATACTGTGTCTCGTCAGTCGTAAACAAGAAACAATCTTGGTTAATACGAAATAATTGCCTGAAAATATAGAGGCGGCCCCAGATAATCGCTTCCGACGAAACGAGAAAATGTATTTTTAGAACCGGTGGGGTTACTTTGTTCACTAACTGGAATAAAGTTGACTTTTTGTTTCTGCACGGAGATATATCATCTCAATAACGGTGGGTTGTGTGCTAATTCCCATTAAAATAATCTTGCAGGCAGCTTCTACCAGATACCATTTGCGGGCCGTTTTTGCGAATTTATTTATAGAAGTTAGTTATTCAAGGTATTTTATCGCCTTTTCATTCGGAATGATTTACAAACCTTGCTAGAAACAAAATTTGACTTTGCCGATAGCAGAAAAACGAATTCAGCAGTGAATGTGAACAACGAATATAAGTTAATGTACAATCGTCAATTAATTAGAAAAAATCATTAGTTACATAAAAAATAACTTGGTTCTGTGAGAATAAAATAAATAAAATATATTTTGTAAAATTACAAGTTTCAGTAAAAAAACAGTTAAATCTAAAACACAAAAAAATGCAAAACTACTCTCCTGCTTGGAATGTATAAAGGGAAAACATTTGTTTTACTCCTACGAGAAGCTTCAGCGCTTTCAGAATATGTCTAATAGAATGCTTCAGTCTTACAAGGAAATATTTTCAGTAAGTGCTGAAATTTTCTGCTGATGTAAAAATAACCACACAGCTACTTTTAAAACATAATATTCAACAGTCGACATATTCTAAAACTTCAATCAAGAAATACTTTACTACTTCACTAGTACCATTCGAAAGGGTTAGGTTACTTAAAGCTCAACGCGATTATTAAAATTTGTAATTTAATTATGTATATTCGCGTAGAGCAAAAATGAAAAAAAAATCAAACAGTCTACTATTATTGAAAAAATGGCAGTTTTAATAGAACATTGGCAGATCTTTTCTAGATTGAATTCGAGCTCTTATAAAGCCATAACTAGTTTCTTTCACACAAACTGACGTAGCAGCATCTACAGCCAGGTTCTCTTTTTCTACCGTTTGGGAAAAACATGAATATTTGGCAATATACAATGTGTCACATACAAAAACAATTTATTTCAATTCTTTTTCACTGCATTTCTTTATAAGAGGAGACTATGTAACGGGCCAGTTCGTGTCACCCTGGTATTTAATAATCACATTGGTGTTTAACCATTATTCTGCCAGGTATTGTATTTCTTACATTGTAGTAATTGGATTAAAACGTTTTGCGTACTTGCAACGAATGTTCCGCGCGATCGAATAGGGAAGTGAAAGCCAGCTGAATACTGATTCTGTGTGCTATTATTAGAACTGCATGCGACGGAGTGAGGGGGCGGTTTGGTGCTACTTCGCGCTTTGGAGGCAGCAGGAAGTTATCCGCGCTGTAATAAGCGACTTCTGCGTACGTCCAAGCAAAAAGGGACGCCACTCGAAGTATTATAAAGTGCCAGCATGATGAAGCATCCCTGAGATACAGCAGTTCACAGTAAGAAGCTACTATTTCAGCTACCACTCGAGCTCCAAGGAAGCCTGTCTGAAGTCTTTGTGAGTAGCTGTCAGAGCCACGGAGCTAATCTCATCTTGCTACAAAATAAAGGCAAATTAGATACTATAATTACATTTTACGAGTGAATGTACGACTCAGCAAGATTGAAAAAGTCCAAAGCCGCAATTAAGGAATCAACTTCTATTGCAACCAATTGTGCAATAGCTGCAACGAGCCATGAGACGCCCAAAGGCCGCGTAATAGTTGAATTAGGCGCTTGCATAGTTCTGTTCTGATTTTAAGCTACTGGAGTCAGGGCCGCATTAAGTGAACTTGTGTGAGAAATTTAAACATTATTGACACTGTGGGGTTTTTGGCATGGCGTCATACCTACACTTAAGGAGTGTATTCAAGCATGCAGATTCAGCATTATGCTCGTGGACGGCTCCTTACTATTGCTAAAAGCCTATATAACATTTATATATTACCAATGTGTACCTTTTTTATGTATTTTCATGCCTGTATGTTCTTTTTACAGAGTATATGTATTTTCATGTAAACTGTTTAGTTTTCATTTCTGTTTTGCATGTTTAATTACAGAATTATAGGTGACAGCGGGCAGGACGAAACTCTCTACATTGACATTTGCCTTAGCTGCACTGAGGTAAGAGCGGGTGTACTTCTACGACTGAGTTAAATAGTAAACAAAGAGCAATCTAAATGCAAATGCACAGTAAATTGATAACGATAACAAGTCATTTCTGGCGCACATATTTGAAAAAAACAGTTGAAAAAATGTCTCCGTTTATTTTACACAATCAAATGCGACACCTGTAAATCAACTGCGATTTAAATAATTTATTGTGTGATCCTCTACCTTATATTGTAATGATTACTTACTAAGATTAAGAAAATAGGGAATTAATTATTGATGTGTTCAAACTGTTAGAATATCCACTTAGTACAGTTTAGTTACAAAATCTAATTCAAGTTTAATGAATGACTAAGTTGATTAGAAGGCATTATTTTATGTTTAAACTTTTGAGTGATGATTGAAATTTAAGAAGGAAATAGCTATCTAAGCATATCTTGAAAAAATCCAAACAGTGTATAATAGTACGTAACATTTGAAGAATGTAACCATGCAAATCAAATAATAATTGTGGTGTTAGAGAATGAAGAAGAATAAAAATTAGAACGATTTTAAAAACGTAATTTGAAAAATGTAAATGAAGTGTATTGGAGATATGCATTATTTAGTATCTAGTAGCTGTATTATTAGATAATTTTATATAGAAAGCACAGCTTAAGAAGTGTTTCATTGCATATTTGAGATAAAATATATGATAAACTGTAATTTACTTAGGTAGGAAAAAAGATACAAACTTGATTTGAAACTTGAATATGAAATAATGTTTAAAGTAAAGTAAACTAGATGCATGTCCACTAATTTCTGTAGACTAGTTGTTACCACGTCCGCTTAGCAATGGGGAACTTGCGGGTTCGATTCCCGTGGCCGTTTGCTCTGATTCAGATTTTTAGGTGGTTTTCTTGAGTCAACAAGGTACCTTCTCTCAGGCGAATTCCGGGGCAGTACTTCTCCACCTTTCCTGGCCTCTCTCCCATTCTCCACCCCCCCCTTTCTCTCAGCCATCTTATAATTCCCGTTCTTGGCTGAAGAGGGACGCAAGGTTCCTATAGCAGCCCGCTCCCAGTTGGGGAAATTGAAATGACCCTAAACCTTTACCTGTCTGTCTGCCTGCCTGCTGGCTGCATAACTTATAAACTATTTGTTGGAGGAAGACGATATTTTGCACGCAGATTATATGTATACTTGGTATAAAACTGAAAAAAAATTGGACAAAAATATACAGGGTGAGCACCTTAAAATGATAAAACTTTGTTTATGAGTTAACTGTATATAGATAGAAATAATAATGTGCACATAAGTAGGTCAAGCTTTACACTTGACGAAAATAGAACTCAACAGATACAGGGTAAAAGAGTCAAAAAGTTTCAACAATAAGACCGTTCTATTAAATACAGCTTCGCATTGCAAAACCAGGATAGGTCCTCGATGGGCGCTTGGATGAGAATTCCGGATTTAAGTTAGCGTTCGCACGGGCTGTAGTTCAAATCCCGTCGCCGGTAATGTTTTTTAATTTGAAACTGATTTAATTCGCATTACCAAGTGTTTCTTTTATCGGTTCAGTATTACTACGAACGTGAAAATGTTTTTACCCCTATCTTCCTTTGATTTTTAAGATTGTTTGTTGTTACAATGTCCACCTGCGAGTTTTGAGTAAATCCCTTTACATATTTTTTCATTTTCGGATCGATTTAAATTTTGTTCAATTATACTAGTTAGTCTTTAGAAACGTTCTTTGCGTAATTTTTAAATAAGTTTAGTAGAAAGCCAGTAGCTTGTCAGTGGCAATTAGAATTAAGTGAGAAAAATAAAAGTGTGCTTAGTTTTGTCGAAAATAGTTGCTCATACACACACAAAAGGTAGTAGACTACAGCTGAGTAGAATTTGAAATCGTTCAGAAGATAAATAATTTAGAAACAGGGGCGTGAAGGTAAGAAGTGAAACATTTATTTTACAAAATCGTAATAGTAATAATAATATTTTTTAATTACAAATAATTATGGATTTCGACTATTTTTGTAATTCCGAGTAGTTTTTTCTCATAATTTCTCGATTTGGCGTCTGTTTTTGATCGGTGTAACCTAGTAATTTGCAATAAAATTATATAAAAATAATAAAAATAACTCTTAAAAGGGTAGTAAAACTGACTAAGTAGACCAGAAAATAAATAAAGAGGATACAGAGGCATGAAGTCGAGGAGTAAACACACTGTATGTTATGCTAAATAAAACATATAATACCCCTTACGCTTTGTTTTTTAATAGAAAAATTAAAATAAAGGTAAATTGAATTCTAGAATTAAATGAAATCGTCTTTTAAAACGAAATTATTACAGGATCTTGCAGAACCCAGATGTTTGTTGTCTGGGAACAGGAAAAACTGCAAAATTTGAATTTCCCGACTTAAAGGACTAGTAAATGTGTGATCTCAAAGTAGCACTGCAATTTTATAATTCTACTGTACTTGAAAAACTGCGTATTATTCCATACCTATGATCCACTCTACTATTTTGCAATATTTCTTGTCCAATCATCTACAGCGTCAAGGACTTTTTTGTAGTCAACGCATTTGATATCATCTGCCTTCTAAATTAATATATTGACAGGTCTTAAATTTAGCGTACTTTCTTCGTGTCCGTCGTATTTTCTCTAATTTGGCGTTATGGAATATCGCTGATAGTTGTCAGTTGCTTAACTTTTGTCCATTTAGTGGGTAATTTTCTTCTGCATGTTGGTAATTTTCTAACCTATTTGTGAACCTTTTCTTGATAATTTTGATAGCTTGTGTGTTTGGAGTAGTAAGCTAACTGGTCTATAGTTTCCAACACTGTCTTGTCGCATTTTGTGTTGACATGAGCACACATGTAATATAGAGCCGCGCTCCCATTCCTCAGATCGCGACTCAATTAAAATCCGTATCGCATGTGAATAACGCCCTCCGACCTCGCGTGCAATTTCTCAAGGAGCAGACAAGCACGCAATTTCAGCCGTTTTATATTTTCGGATAGACAAACGCCGAACGCTTAAAATTTAGAACCAGCGTCATAAACGCATCCATCCCAAAGCCTCCAATAAAACAAGTACCGCGACCACCTGAAAAAAACATTTATAGCCCAGCGAAACGGGACAATTTTAAAAGCCCGGCCGCCGAACAAAAAAATGGCCGGATGCCCGCAAATCTCGGGTGAAAATCCAAAGCCGCCGGCGCAAATTAAAATAGACTGGGGGACAGCTTCCAAATGCGCATTGTATAAACACACAAAGGAAATCGACTTAAACCGATCATTCAGAGGATTAGCCAGGTAAATAAGAAAGCAAACGTGTCAACTCGAGAAGCTGGCAGAGTGCCGGAAAAAGATCAACATGAAAAAACCAACAACGGCGATCCTCTCGCTAATTAAAAACGTATATCGCGAATGAAATAAATCTCGGCTGATATTGACACGTGCATAGGCGTGTAATATATCCCTGAACGCGGCTTTTTATAAGAAAGACGCTGGACAACATAAAAACCCCACCAGATTTAACTAACAATGCTACTGCTACAAAATAGCTAAAATAACAAATTATCTCCCACTTGAGACAAAAATGGCAGGGGTGGAATGCCTTTAAAAGAAGGGAGCACCGCAGAAAGCGACATCTGATCGAACCTTGTTCTCGGATCAACTCCTGTCTTCTCCAGGGGTAGCACTCCAGTAGCCCTAGAGGAACCTACGGCACCGACGCCGCAACCTGCAGCTAAGAAAGCTGCCGCCTACACGCCGCCCGCAGAAGCAAACATATGCCCGGAACCTCGCATCGCTCCGCCGCTGCATCTTCAGAAGGAAGACTCGCCGCCGTCTGCCCCTATGTCCGGCCCACTACGAGGAGCATCGCCGTCGCCCAGACTGCCACCTGGCAAGCTGCCGCTACAAACCGCCGCCAAGCGACGCCGTTCGCTCGCGCCGCCTGCTGACGCCGTTCAGCACATCCGCCACCGCTGCCGCTGCATCCATAGAAGGAACCCCTACGTTCAGCCCACTGCGAGGAGCATCGTCGTCGTCCAGAGTGCCACCTGGCAAGCTGCCGCCCCAAATCGCGCGCTAAGCGACGCCGTTCGCTCTCGCCGCCTGCTGACGCCGTTCAGCCATTAGCCGCTACCGCTGCACCAATAGCAGAAGGCCGCCTGACATCGCCTCCATAGAGGACGTCCTTCGCCGCTGCCGCCGCTGCATCCATAGCAGAAGGCCGCCCGACACCGCCCCCATAGAGGAAGCCAATCATCGCGGTCGCCGCAGCATCCACAGAGGACGCTTGCCGCCGCCACCCATTGTAGCCGCAAGCTGAAATATGCCGACACCTAGGGAAAACCTTGAACCCACGCCTTCCAGCGTGGCCTAGTCACAGCTCCCCGAGGATGAAAAGCAGGGACAGCCGACGCCAGGATACGTTGCTCGCCGTTCGGCTCCACGTCACCACCAGGTCTCTCCCTGGAATCCAGGAACTCCACGCTACGAAGAGGACTTCACCTGAACTCGTGGTCCCAGGTATCAACGCCCCGGCTTCGCACAGCTCCGCCGAGGATGCCCCTGGCCACGGCAATGACGCCTCAAGCCTCCTCCGTAGCCCCTTGCCTGCCGCCGAGGTGTGTCATCCTGCCTCCAGGTCATTCGGAACGTGGACACGGCCTCGCCCGCAAAGGGCCTCGCTGGACGCGAGCCCCAGGTCCAACAAGTCCTGGCCGAAGTTTTCCGGCCTCCAGGTCGACCGCCCCATCCGCTTCTCGCCCATGGAGATGCCCTCCACCGAGCACGCGCATTGCATAGCTTATTCTATTTATTTATCTCTAAGTTGATTTTATAACATTGTATATATTAATTTTTAAGTGTAAATAAACAATGCTCAAAACAAATCATGATCTTCTACAAGAGCTCCAATCGTCGTCTTTCGTGGTCATTCCTACCATGAGCTAGTTTGGTAATGGCCATAAAAAAGCCATTTTTAACCGTCGCCACGCCCTCAAGTGCGAACAGTGTAGCGAGTCTTGTTAACCGTCACCGCAACGTGGGGCAGTCGTGTTAGTGTTACTAATTATGATCATGTATTCATTATTGCTTGGTACATATTCCTTTTGCGTTAATTAGTTTAGCCAGACAAGTAAATGTATTTTCTTGTCTCTTCACCCTTTAACATCTGTACTATGGCTGCACCGTGTTTATGCTTTCCAAAGCGTTTTTTATAATTCGAATTTATTTAAATACGTAATATTATTTTTTCTTCTTTCTTTCAGCCATACATTAATTATTGCTGTTTGTTACTAAACTTAATTAGTGACTTTTTGTTTTATATTTTAAATTTGTCGATTCTTACCTTTTTTCTAACCAATTTATCCATTCAACATACTCTTCTACAGTGTTTCGTCTATCATTCTTCCACAATTTTACGGTATTCTATCAATTCCTATCTCCTTCGAAATTTTTCTGTATTAACTCTCGGTTTTGCTCGAGTACCGATATTGTTAAAGCACATATTACCATTTTATTTCTATTTCTATTCATCTGGAAAATTATATCTTGATAGTTTTAGCTCTACTTGTATTTTATTTTTTGTGTTTGTTCTGAGTATACAGGTGTCGATTTAAATGCTGCTTTCATGAACATATTCTATTCCTTTTTGTTTATTGCTATTATGGCTATAAGAAATCTAAATTAAGTATTATTTGAAATTCATGGCATTAGCAGGGCTCCTAGAAATTTAAGAAAATGAACGTATGCGTTTGAAAACAACAGCACTAAGTGAGTATAAATACCTAAATCTCTTATTTGAAGATTTTTATAAGCAAGGTGTTTTACAACAACAATTTAATATTTGCAAAAAAAATTATGTTGATATGTGATAGCATCCGAAAACCCTCTGACTGCGTGTTTCAGAAAACTACCGCTAGGTCGCTAAAATTAACTGCTTTGACATAACTTGCACTCGCTAAGGCTGATTGCTTTCTGAATTATCTGCATTACAGATATGTATATGTAATGCCTTCTCCTTTGCGCTAATAAGTCGGAGTGTCGGGCTTTAGCAATTTCGCGTTTCAGCCAGGACGTCAGATGTTTACCATATGCAATCAGATAAGGTATGTATATCTACCCGCGCCTTTATGGTTCAATTCCGATATACCTGCACAAACTAAGAGATAGTTGTATGTCCAGCTGCCCGTATGTTGGCCCAATTGGTGAATATTCTAACAAAGATCATTTCTCTAGGCTTTTGCTAATGTTTAGTTATTTGCCTAGTTAACTATATTGGATGCGACAACTCATAATATAGGTCAGATTCTACAAACTTTAGTTATTTCTCCTACGATCCCTAGGTGTCAGCGACTGCTCTTCCTAATAGTTTTTTTTTATCTTCCCATTGTAGGATCTACCGACATAAAATGTTGAGAATCCTTTACAATCAAATTATATTTGAAAGTTAACTTAAAATTCGATGTGGGTAGATATTTGATGTTGCTTTTTTTTCTTGTAAGAAACTATTCACGATTTTATAAGAAAATGTAATAGCTTGCTCTGGAACTAAAACCAATCTTGTAGTTTATGAATGCAAAACTGACGGAAAATACGATATCTAGGAAAATCTAACATATCGATAAGCTATGATTGAAACTATTCATTTTATCAACAAACTGCTGGCTATCCTTTCACCCCACGGCAGTTCCTCTTAGTATAACAAATAACTTGGCTTCCATTTTCTTGTTCTAAAACCACATGAGGGTTATTGACTAAGGCTTGTGTGCTCAACGAATGGAAACTTGTCTTTGGAAAACTTATTTCGTTTCTACACGCTAGCTAAGATATTAACAGCATTTTTTAGAAACGTTCGTAGGCTGCTTTTAGAAAATATTTTCCCATTACTGCAATATAACAGATAAAACTTACATTATTTCAGACATCATTCTGAAGATTGCTACGTGCTGTAGGTCATACTTTAAATCCTGCCGTCAATTAAATAATAATAATTTTGCAAATTTGACCAAAATTAGACTACCCTTTAGTATACAATCAAATACATTGCTCGCAACGCTTATTTTATTAAACCGAGCTGTGTCACTTATTTCCTCTTATTGTAGGCGTCGTACGAGATATCGTTAAATTATGAATGAAAAAGGGATGCGCAACACCTACTTGCTTATTATTGGGATAATACTACAAGACAGTGGCGTGAATGGATAGGAGGTCTGAAGTAAGTTGGGTCATATAAAACTGCGTAACCATTATGATGATGAGCATTGCTATTTTTGCCGACAATTTAATTAGCAACAGGAATCAAATTTCATATAATATTTTTTCCGATGTGAATGGACACCGATTTTATTTCGAGAAATACCGAAAGCGTATGAATTTAAATTACTTATACTGCTCTCAAGGAAATTATAATCTTTGTTTTAAATCCAGTGGTAAGTAAAATGTCAAGAGAATCATGAACTAACTAGGATCGATTAGGATAGTCATACTGAATGACACTCCTTCCGGATACACATATGTCATCGTTGGATCACAACTAGTGGATGACACATAGGTGTCACGATTCAGATTAGATAGTAACTCTTGAATGGAAAGCCCGATAACCAGACAAAAGCATTCCCATGTAAATTCATTTTTAACGTTTAATAAAGCAGTTGGTTTCAAAGAAATCTAAGTATCTTTTATAATTTTTCATTAATAGTTTGAAAAAGGAATGTAGCTCGCTTTCCTTGTGGAACTGTTATTAAAAACGTCAACAGTTTATAAAGCATATTGATTTCTTTAAAGAGAATTACATTTCTCTAATTTTAATTTTCTAGTTTTTAGTTTTTCTGCATTTCCTAAACGTTAGGTGATTTCACTGTTCTATTTTCTCTACGGCCTTTACAAAACCGCACGGTCGCATTGGTATGTGCAAAGTTCTAAGAAATTAGATGGGATGCAGTAAATATACGAGGTTCTACATAAATTGGAGATAAGTTGTCAAGGTCGCTGTTAATGAAGGGGAGACCCAAAACTTCGCTGATACGCTTGTGGCCTTAACATAAATCTGTTTAATTCGCAGTTTTCTCTCCTTTTAGATCGGTTTTTGTATCTCTCTGCCGCTCGCGAGTATTATGTAAACACTGTCTACCGGCATCTTGCTCCTTTGTTACAGCCCTAATTAATTGCAACTCGCAAAAAGTAGATAAAATACTACGGTATTGCACGTTAGCAGCTTATCAAGGGTAGTTCGATACCCCTATTGTACTTCGTAGCGGCGCTCTTCAAATTTTATTGTAAATGAAACACTAAAACTGCAGTATCGGGTAAGAAAATTAAGCACACGGAGTACTTAAACAAGAGAGGAGAACTTTTTACAAAAGAATTCAACTAATCGTTATTATGTTTAGATTAGGTTACACAAAATAACCTAGTGTGTTACGAATGTGTTTATTAAATTATTGCAAATAACTCTTTATACTGGTCAGAAAAGAATCTAGGGCTCATGGTTTTTGAATGGCGAAGAAACATGATTAAAATATTAGAAACATTAGACCGAGAAGGTATTAGTTTTCCTATTTGGATGCTGTAAAGCTCTCTATTGCCAATACTTTAGGTACTTAAATCTACTTAATCCCATTTCTGCACCAATTTTTACAGTTGGATATATAACACCTGCTGTTCCATAAATAGTTTTCATTCGTATATGATTATGCGATTAGTGAACACCATCAGCACACGCAAACGGAACAGATTTTCGACTTCAAACGACATTTTGAACTACAAGTTAACAGTTACCAATTTCTACTATTTTTTATTAAATACAGAAGGATTATTGCATTTTCTGCCAAGGCTAATTGGATTAGGGGTTGATTTCTATTGAAAAAGCCTCATAATTTGAATACTAACTTAGATTTGTATTAATCTATAAGTGTATACTACAATAAAATAGCAAAGTATTAAAGTTTTGAGTTGTTGATACAAGTAATGTTACGTTAGATGTATTTCGAACCTTATATTCAGCAATTTGAGCTACCAAAAAAAGTGGTAAATTATGTGTGAAAAAAATGGATACAAGGATAAATATCTTGACACAATATTAGGTTTTGCAGCTAGAAGTAGGAATAGTTATAAAGAAGCTACTGGAGATTCTGACTCCCATTCATAAAACTAGTATTGGGAGAAAGTAACTATACTACATCATTCCGATTAATATTCTAGATCAAACTTTAATTGACAGAATCCATTAAAATCTATAGGTAAAACTAAGTATAGTTATAAGGAAGATGCAGAAGATTCTAGCTTATATTTCCAGAACTCCTTCATGAAAAAGCCAAAGTAAATTAGAAGAAAAAGGTGTTTTCACTCTAACAAAGACCGTTTAGTTCAGCTCAGCGGTTAAGGCGAATGGGGGCGGTCAAGGACCTCAAGGCGTATCTCTCAGCTAAACAGTTGGTTGGATGATTATTTATTTATTTATTTATTTATATACAGACTAAAAAGGTTAGGACTTAGAAGGTTAATATATACGAAGGGTCACTCCCCTGACTATTATACAAGAAGGGTCACTTCCCTGACGTGGCCCGGTAATGATGTCCAGGCTACTTTCGATCTTCCTCAGGTGGGGGGACGGCAGCGGACGTCGGCACTGTTGCCGTGGGCGATCTCGCCTGGTGAAGAAGCTGCTGGCTCTCGCCTCTGGAGTAATAGGTAGCGGTGAGGGTTCCTCGAACTGGAACAAGCGGAGGCTCAGACTCCTCGGGCTGGAGTGTGCGCAAGGCGGAACGTTAAGGCTAGAGTAGGCGGCGGTGCAGTATCCTCCAGCTGGGGTATGAGGCAGCTTAAACCAATCAGGCAATGCGAAACCTTCAGGCTGGAGTAGACTGCGATGCGGTCTCCTCGAGCTGGAGTATGCGGATTTGCAGACACATTGTGCTAGATTAGGCGGCGGTGTGGGCTCCTCGTGCTGGAGAGTGCGACGTTACAGACCCCACAAGCTGGAGTAGGCGGCAGTGCGCGCTCCTCATGCTGGAGTAAGCAGCAGTGCGGGCTCCTCGTACTGGAGTATGCTACGGTGTTTACGCCTCAGGCTAGAGTAGGCGACAGAGCGGTACCCGCGGGATGAAGTATGCAGTGGCTGTTAGACTCTTCAGGCTGGTCAACCCTTGCGGCTGGAGAGTGATGGACTCCTCAGGCTGAAGTGTAGCGGATTCGACTTGACTCTGTGGAATACCTTCTGCTCCCAATATTTTACCATTTAACGCTCGCTTTTCTTTATGTATTACCTTCTCGAGGGTGATTGGTGCGCGAGTGATGTTGAGCAATCCCTTTTTTGGGGTGGTAAAGCCGCAGGATTAATTGGTGCGCCCAATTGTTTGATTAATTTGGGCAGCACTGGTTTGCTAATCAAAAAACAGGCATTTTGACATCAAACATCAAAGGGTTGCGCTGATATTTTTATTCATTTTGCTGCTGTTGGCTCCCCGGTATGCTATTTCATTTTGTTGAATTTCCTAGGCGCTCACTCATTTATGTTGTTTTTTATGTCAACACTGCTTCCATCGGTTTCTTCACATTTTTCGGCGTGCAATGCCACCTCGCAAGGAGCTGGATTCGTTTAAGGAAACGTTAGTTATAATTAATTGAAGTTTTTGTACATTAGAGTTACAGCTGCTATATATTTGTCAGCTCGCGGTCGGTTTGTCTCGGAGTTTATTTTGATGACGGTTTTGTCTTAGAATTCTTTTATTAACCTGCCTAAGCTTTGTAGAAATTACAGTCGAGAAATTTTTATAATTTCGAGTTTTTACTATTTTTACTTATTCGATATATTTTTGCCAGGTTGTGCGCGCCCGGCGTTTTAATTTCTAATTGCGCGGGCTCGATGGTTCATAGCGTTTGGTTTTGGTTGTTTTTTCGGGCTATGTGCTGGTATTTTTCGGTTCCTAAAAAGTCCTTACACGGGGTATTTCCACATAGAGCTACGTAGTTTGGAGGTCTTAATGGTTCGCTTAATTTAAAAGTGTTTTATTTCATAACGGCTGTTTTTGGCTTCGACACGTGTGAAACATCATTTATTAACCGGCTTCTGAGGGTGCCCTTTTATTGCCCGACCGTTCCGACGGAACTATTCTTTTTGCAAATTCTGTGGAGGCAATTATAACCGTTATTTTTTATGATGCACAGGACACGAAGCACATATGTGCATTGTCTTTGTTTAAGCAGAAGTCCGCTCGTTATCAACTCAATGTCTTGCACTTCACTCTGTTTAAGGTGGTAAACTACGTGAAAGGCTTTTTAACATCTCTAATTACCTTTTGTAGCGGTAAACATTGTTGTAAATAAGATTCAGGAGATACTGCATTCAATCTTTAGAACTAGAATTAGTTGAAAGAAAGCTACTTCCACTCAATATAGTTCAAAATTCGATACATAGTTTTGAAGATTATAGATTATATGAAAGCATTCTTTATTTGACCATTAAAGTAGCCTTTGTAGCTAAATATGATTCCGTTATAGAAAATATACATGAAATGCTGTCTTCCATTTTTGGAGCTAGAATTGGGAGTAGGAAATCTGCTTGCATTAGTTAAGGTAGTCAATTGTTTTAAAGCATTTTTATAGTTCACTGAACTCATTGGTTTTTCTAGTTAGAACTTAGCACAGTTACAAACAAGATACAAGAGATTTTGGATTCCATCTGTAAAACTGCTTCATGGAGTAATTAAAATAAAGAAAAAATCTGCTTTTATTCAATACAGTACTGTAGTGTTAATCCGGTCCACCGCTATATCTGTATGCTTACGAGTACTTTTAAAGTCATTAAAATTTGTTTAGCCGAATTCACTACGACCAGAAACAAACTCAAATAGGTTAGTCATATAAATTACTTGCATTAGCTATACATAAAACCAAGGATAATATGAACTAGATTATATTAAAGGCAGTAATTAGATATAACAAATTAAAGTAAGCTCACTTACTACAAGATAATTACAGGAGTTGCAAAGCATCAGCGTTTGTTTGCGAGAGATCGCCTAATTTACAGTAACTCGTTAAAAATGTAACCGAGCAGTTTGTTTAGTAAATAATTCCAAGACCGCGGTGACGCTGTAAAGCCAAATATATAGTATGATCAAAAAGTATTTTCATCTATTATTGCCATGGAATACTTCCTAATTTATGAATGCAACTTTAACTCACTTAGAAAACAAATGTCAAATTTTGACATTAGGTATAAACGTAGATGCATTCATAAATTAGGAACTATTCAATAGCCATACTAGATGAAAATAATTTTTGATCATACTTAGATTAGGTTAACGAAATTCCACCACAATAGGCAGACATTTTGTTCCATAAATTCAAAGGTAAACTGCAACTATGATTAGCCGAAGAGTTCAAGCTTCTGATTGCGTAATACCCACAGGATTGTGTTTACCTCGGACAATGTGAGTACATACTATCAGTATGATGCAAGACTACACCGAGCAAAAGGGCATAAACGGCAAACAGCAACAACAGCTTCACATACAACGGAGCCTTAGAAATGGAGAATAAGCGGGCACATACACTAGCAGCTTAATTTTAGCGACTTTGGCGGGGGGGGGGGGGAGTTAGCTCTTAATTAATATAGAAACCAGCCCACAGTTCGATAAGTAACGCAAACATAAGCCACAACCCGTAATCAGAACGAAAGGGAATAATCCCATAATATTCGTTGAATTACCCCAGTTACATATCCGTTAGGTTACGCAAGTGGACCCATGGCACCAACATAGCAACTATAAAATAATCTCAAACTAGGGCAAAGAACACAATGAAAATCTGTGTGCGTTCGGTACGAGAAGCGCTAGCAAAAGAAAACGCGCTTTAAAACAACAGCAACGCCGTCCACACCAGTAAACCAAAAGACATCACCTCGCAAGAACTGCGGGTCGTCAAGAGATTTCAGCAACCTCAAAATCTAAACAAGAAGGGCGCTAGAAAGGAGTCAACCAGGATAATTCTAGATGATACAAATAGTGCAGAATACAACCGTGGAATTTTTCGACATATTTTTATAATTGACAAAAGTCATTAGCTACTGTAAATAGAACTAAGCAAAGTCATAAGGATGATATAGGAGATGCTGGATTCCGTGCTTAGAAATTTTTCATGGAAAAACTAAAATAAAATAGAAAAAAAGAGTTTATTTTACTCAATATGACCGAAGAGAATAAAACACATCACTCTGGTCTCTGGTTAAGGTGGTAAATTATGTGAGAACATTCTTATAATTGACGAAATCTTATTTTAGCTTTTTCTAACTACAACTAAGTATAGTTACGAGAAAGATGCAACAGATGTTGGTTTTCAACTTAAGAACTTAGTCATAGTAGAGCCAAAGCCAACTGGAGGAATGAAAACGCATTTTACTCAGTATGGCACAGAAAAAGACACTAGCTTCTGGTTAACTTCTCAACTTTTCTCAAAAAAGTAGATTATCCTGAAAAATGTATTTATTGTTTTCCTCAAGAAAGATACAAAGAAGTATAATACCGTGAGAGCTTATGATACTATTGTTACATAAATAAGAAAAATATAAGTAGAGGGTGGGCAAATTGTGAAGTTTTCTTAGGGAATCTCTGTAACTATAGGACATATGGCAAAGTTGACCTCCCTATCCTCAATCTCTCAAAACTAAGATTAGCTGTCGTCTTTTGTTTTCGAGTTGTAGATGTTGGTTTTATGGTCATGCTTTGCTTATATGCGAAACTAG
Organism: Agriotes lineatus; assembly: GCA_940337035.1. Taxonomy (NCBI): domain Eukaryota; kingdom Metazoa; phylum Arthropoda; class Insecta; order Coleoptera; family Elateridae; genus Agriotes; species Agriotes lineatus. The sequence goes on from CALNHX010007270.1 coordinate 68,335, forward strand.
ATAAAAGTAATTTCTAGATGTTTCAGGCACTTTTTTGATAATAATGCAGTGGCGTAATCAATTTAAAAGAATGGAAATTCGAGTTGTACCATAAAGTAGTATTTTCTATATGGAATTATATGAGAAAGAGATTTTTTCCTATTTCAGTGATGTACTCTATCACAGTTGCTACTACATAAATATGATTTTTCAACAGACGCAAGATGATATAAATAGATGTTTTGTGGTTTAATCCTTCCAAGCCGGAAAGCAATCGTACTACAATGTCTCATATAATCCCAAACTTTGGTTTTTCCTTATTGCTTGTGGATTTTGAAATGTAGCCATCGGATGCAGCTTTAACCCATTCTTTGGTTTATATTATAAATATTGTTTATTTGAAAGGGATTCTCGTCCGATATCGTATTCAGCAGGCGCAGCGGCTTCAGTAAAAGTTTTTTCGACAATGTTCAGGAATGACCTCCCCTTTGACAAATATATCGTTTTTAGTAAAATGCAAGTAGCTTTTGATTTCTTCATATCGTTTCAGCAACAATACTAACTATCAACTGGGTAGTTGACGTCACGTATATTATATTTATTGCAACAAACTGCTTCATCTCAGCAACTGTTGTACTGTATGTACAGGGGGCGGACTTGGACTATTCCCGATAGTACGATAACGTTGGGAGGGAACACTTAAGCTAGATTTATAGATTGACGTTCTGTTTACGCAACGTTACCGTACCCGCTCTGTTCACGTTTGGATAAAGACCTTCAATTTATAAATTAACGTTCCGCAAACCTTTGCTACGCGTCGCACATGCGTAGTACCAATGCATTTTTGAGGTTATTATAAGTGTAGTCACGTTATAAGTGTAAAAGTGAGGTTTTCTATAATTATTTTGAGATCATCATGAATGGGAATCATATAAACAAGTGTTTAGGAGGTATAGCTCTTGTGTGTTTAACAGCTGCGGCAATGTTGTTAACAAAAGTCAGTGGCATTGCGTCAGCGATCTGTTTTACCGACACAGAGCACTACGTTGATTGGCTACCGCTAATCTCGCTTCCGCAACGTTGACGCAGAACATGAAGCATGACCATGTTTTGCGCGAGAGGGGACGTAAACGGGAACGTTGCGTAAAATTATAAATGCGACAATGAAAATGGATTTGGTCATTTTGTGCGGTAGCGAAAACGGTAACGTTGCGTAAACAGAACTTCAATCTATAAATCTAACTTTAGGGCACACTATCATCACTGTTGTCGCTAGGTGTAACATCTTCGATGTCAATATTTCTTCAAACGGGAAAATTTCTCTAGCAATCTGAATCGTTCTCTCCACAAATATAAAGGTATTCAAAATCCGAGTTATTTGGATTTACAATGTGATTAAGAATTCGAACTGGTCGTTATTTCGTCACACATTTCAACCTGGAATTGCAAGAAATCCCTCCATGGAAGTATAGGTGATTTTGTGTTTTATTTATTGTTCCTGTTGACGTTATATCAAAACCGTTGCTTGTTTTGGAATAAACAAAATTTGACGATAAGCGACTAAAATGTGGTCAAATGTGCATTGGCCCTTGAATAGGTTAAGGTGGTAAATTTTGTGATACAACATGGAAAATTAACTTCCAACTTTACAATGTTTTCTATTTCTTGGACTGCATTTAATGAAAAATCACATTCTTGCTATGTATTACTTGATATCTCGCAAAGCATTTAAGATCATTTCTCCTTTTGTCAAATACATAATACATACAGATTCCAATTGCTTTACAACGTTAGAGATAATCTCATTCAAGCTCAGCAACAAGCAATGTTATTAAAGCAGAAGCGTAACTATAAAACATAACTTTAGACGCCATTTTATAGTAGTAAAGTGAGATATATGAAGAGTATAAGACATCTGGATTAAATGCACGGTATGAGCTTTCACGAGTTTATTACCTGCTATGGTTCTGTATACAACAAATCTTACTTATGCAGCAGCAGCAACGAGCAGCTCCAGGCACCTTTCCAAACCTTTCTAGCTTCATGCAGTAATTAGACATAACTGTAGCTTCAAATATAATTTTATTGTATTTAAGTCACTACTTGATAACAAATAGTTGGCTTTAAGTGAAGTTATCTACCAGTTATAAGTTTAGGAGTTCTCTAGTGTCTACTGTATCAAATAAATATATTTGTCAAAGTTTTGGAAGAAGGCTTCAACTGAGTGTATCGATTTGCTGTCTGACTAACAGCAAACCTACGTGAGTTCCTTTCGGTACAGATTACTAGCTGCTAATTGTAATTTATTGCAAGAGGCCATCTGCGACCTTTTACTGCTTTCAAAACCACTTTATACTGTACACGTACGACAACTGTCCCAGGATTACATTTAGCCAGAGCTACACAGCATTCGGAAATTGATTTCGGACAATGCCAGTAGACCTGCGGGTTTCGGGGTTGAAAATTACACACACTACAGGAAAATTCAATTTTTACAGCCAAGATTAAATCAGGAAAAACAAGGCACGCAGATGGCTCTAAAGTTTGATTAGTTTCAGTCTCTAAAAATTAAAAATTCAAAGCCCTTCGATCTAAACACGAAATTAAGCGTCTTTGGCAACTCCCTTTATACCACAGCAATATTTATGCTGCAGCCGAGAACTCGCCCCAACTTTAAGTGCGCGTTTCGTGTCGGTGATATGACAGTAAGTTGCTAGTTGCTTCTTTCGTCCCCAAACCGGCGGTTATAACGCAAATCTGTGAGATGTAACGCCCATTTTTTAGGTTAAGGACCGTATAAGCCGTGACATGGGAAAGCAAAAATTGGAATTCGAAGACAGTTTAGATCTCGCCAGAAAAGTTATACTCGGGCTGGCGATAAATTGCGAGGTTGGATGAGCCGGAATGAGCATTCGTCCGGAGACTGTTTGAATTACACCGCTGTTCATATAATAGATAAGTGATTTCGGTGTTTCTACTGCAGTTTCATTAGGGCAACTTTCCAGGGATTTCCTTGAGGCTGCATAATAACAGCATGATCCGGAATATAAAGGCACTTTTTAATCTACATAGAAATTTACATCGCTCGCTGTATGAGAATGCATTTGAAATGCGCGAAGGCGTTCTCGCATATAGGGAGCTCCATCGTTAAGTTTAAAGAAACTTCTTAAGGCATATTTATCTTTGGTGGCAGTGTGCATATAAAGGCAGTTATAAGTTATAAGTTTTCCTGATGCAATTCCAACGAGCAATGAGCGTTTAATATTTGCGCAAGGCGCTCGGCTGCGGTTGAACAACTTGCAGCTGTAAAAGTTTAATTTCGGGCTCGAAATTCCGGCACATCGTGGGAAGAATCACCTGAAGACACAGTAAACTATGAGATAAACAACTACCTAATGAAATAGGGTGCGGCTTGTTTTGCCGAGCGAGGGGAAATATGTGTGAGGAATTACTTATAAAGCTGGGCGACGCAATCGAACTTGCGATAATAATGGTGTTCCAGACAACTAATTTGTTCCAGGAATGGCGCTTTGCGCCGGAAATACATTAGCTGTGCTTTCGATTCTGCATCCTGGAAATATTATATCGGTGCTAACTATTCTTACACAACTGGAATTAAAAAATAACAAACGCACTTGCATACGAATACCGTAAAAATGAATATTCTCCATAACTGGGCCATATTCGCATCAGGATTGCATAAATCTGTATTGTTTCATAGATACGGGATAAAATGTTCCATACATTTCAGTTACACATTTTTCATGCAAAAAAAATTATTCAACATGCAGCCCTAATAAGGATAAATGCAACAAATTCAGTATTTCCATACGAACGCCCCAACGAAGCTTCTGTAAAACAGGGATTTAAATATAAAATGTTCGAGCCTGTTCATTAAATTAGGGAACAGCTGTAGTAGCTTTCCCCTTCTTCGTTACCTGGTAGTTTGTACTAATGAAACGCTGCAATGGGGTGTGGTATGGGTTAGTTATTTAAGATAACAGTGAGGAAAACCGCAAATTGGGGGAACAAAACCTCTCCTTATGTAGATGGCGTCTAAATGCAAATTAATACTGTCCGGGCAGAATCCATATTTTCATTAAGCGTGTTTAGCTATTAACATAGCATTACGTTCATGTTAGATAATATTTGGACTCATAACGAACACATCTAAAATTATAAGGACGCGGTAATGATGAAATATGGTTGTATGTCGTGATTCTAACGAATTAAGTATAATTCCAGTCGAAGCATGTCGAGTGCATGGTACAGAATCAGTCGGTAATAGTGTAAATTTAAAGAGGGCGTAGCTGATTACGGGTGACAGTGATAATTTGATAATCTGATAACGATCCAATCTGTCGTACAGTAATGGGAACGTATTTGCAGTCAAATGTGTGGCTTAACACGTTACGTGCTTATAGGTTGTGTACAGATGTGTACCATGGATTGGTTAACTAGGTAGTGATAAAAACAAACTCCATCAGGATATGCAGAGTTGCCACATGCTTTCCCAATGCATTTAAACAATTAAACGTTATGTGTTTTAAACTTAAACTGTAGTAGGCACTTAAATTTGCGTCTTCCAATTAATATTTAATAAAGCGGACATGCCAGGAATTTACAAGGAAACTTGTTTCCTTAACGGGAAAAGACATGGCCAGGTAAGCTGTGCGGCTCTTCAAAGTGAGATATCATTCGTAAAAAGTCAATCTATGTGATGTGTACGTTGCCTGCGGCTTATTAGACTCATTAAAATATTTCGTGAAATTTTATTTAAGCCTAGATAAGTGAACTGATGTATCAAATTAATATGCCGCGCTTTGAACTTACAGGAAGTTGATTGTTTAAGTAATATAAATAACGATCATTAAACACATAATTTTGAAAAATTATCATACAGTCGAACTCAACATGAATTAAATAAAAGGGATTAATATTTAAAAGTATCGTGTAGTTATCTCAGAATTAAACATAAACGTTACCATTTTTTGTCTTTACTTAGTTATAATTAACTTACTTAATTTTATTAAAGTAACAAATACTATTTACATAGTATAGTGGTTCATATCAAAACTACGAACTAATAAGAATTAAGGTAAGGCTTTCCAAAAATTACCTGGAAATCTTTCAATACTTGAGTATACAATAGTCTAAAACTAGCCTCTCCTATATTTCTGGGGGAGCCATTTACACGCTTAGATAGGCATCATCCAGCTTTTACATTAACTTAAAATTTAACAAAAAATTTAAAATTGAGCCGATCTTTCAGAAATAATATCATTTTAAAAAGCCAGTTCTCTAAATTTGCATTTTACATTACATGATACAGATTGGCAAATAAGATAAAATTGTATAGATACCAATGATGATGACAGAGATAAGTTCTACGAGTTATTTTATAGAGCTCTTGATACTGGTAGACCAACATATGCATAAAAGAAAATCCTAATTCTAAACATCCTCCACCGTTTATAATATAAGACCCGGCCACTTGATTTAGACGCTCATTTGTTATTTTTTCGAAATGCAACTTTAACGGAAGATTACATACAGTGAAGTCCATTTATAATGACCATATTGCAAGCTAAATGGTCCGCCCACTTTATCATCGGAAGATAGACAACCCACTATACACTAATTTAAAAATGTCATTTATGTATGGTTTATTGCACGGCCTGCTGCATTGTATGACAAACGTCAGTGACGTTTGTGAAACAATTCAGCAGGCCGTTGTTTATTGTTTTGTCACCTGTCAAATTATGCAAGGTGTTTTTTTAAATTTTACTAAAGAATAAGATTTAAAACTAACGATTTATTAACGGTGAGCGGATGGCGCAGCGAGCAAATGCTCGCCTCTCAGGCGGCCGGCGCGGGTTCGATTCCCGGTAGATACTATAGATGGATTTTAAAAATCGTACGCTCCCCGGCTACCACGCTAACATCTGTGGTAGTCGTTAACCCCTAATAAGGAAACTCTTCCTCAATTTCGACGGGCAAGGCTAGCCACCTACCCGGCCTAAGGGCAAAGAGGGCTCATAGAACCACTTTGTGGTTATAACAGGCCACTGGCCTACAATAAGAGGAAGAAGAATAAGATTTATTAAACATGATTTATACAGACCAAGAAAAAATACGAATGTGTATAAAATATCACTCCAAATTATCATTAGGTAATGTTAGGGATTATTTTAGTGTAAAATATCTTAACCGACCAGTCCCCAATGTGTCTAGAATATCAAGAACTGTTGGAAAATTTGCAAGTACAGGCTGTGTGGCAGTACATGAAAAAAACATCGACCTAAAACAGTAACACATGAACTTCCTCAATTAAACGTGTTGCTAGCCATTACAGAAAATAAAAATATCTTTACTAAAGGGATTCCCAATCAAGTAATTATTAATTTTATTACTAATATCAATTATTATAACAAAATCATACAAAACGCAATAAATTAAATGAACTTCTTGTATTGTTTTGCAATCAGTTTTGTTTGTCTTATAGAATATTTTCCCAAATTACTCGAAATTACATCAGGCAGATTGAATTTTGCACTATTGATTCTGAACTGAAAATGCAGTTATTTATACCACTTCCAAGTAGCATATTTACATTATTCTGTTTTTTAAATTAAACAATAAATTATTTAGACAGGAGTTTCTAAGGCATCTGTGATTCGTATACTTCATGAACAGAAATACAAAAGCTACAAATATGGCAACCTTTAACAGCTTTTTCAAAATGATTTTGAAAATAGAACAATGTTTTGTGCAACAGTAATGAAAAAATATTTAATTAAAACATTCTATTGAATCACATGCTGTTCTCTGATGAATGCACGTTTTCTCAAAACGTTAGGTAAGTGTCTTCTTAATCCAGTTTTCCTTAAACATTATCCACTGTTTCCCGGATTCTAGGTATTGGTCAACGGATAATTTGCATGCATTTCAAGAATCAAATACACAGTATCGACAATCTGTAAATACTTGGTCTGGTATTATGAACGGCAAGGTTATAGGACCAATATTTATAGATGGTACTCTAAATAGTGCCAAATACTTGCATCTATTACAATTGCAGTTACCTCAAGCAACCATAGATGTTAATATTAATATCGAGATGCATGACATCATTTTGCAGCAGGATGGAGCTCCCCCTCATTGTACCACAGAGGTAGCTAATTATCTTAACGCCACATTTCCTTTGTAAATTGGAAGACGGGGCAATATCAATTGGCCTCCGAGGTCTCCCGATCTCTCTCCATATGACTTTTTACTATAGGGTTAGGTATTTGAAAAATAAAATTTATACAGCGGAGCTAGCTGAAGACACCGATACATTAAAAAAGAGATTAATTAATGTATATCGAAACATAGCTGTTAATTTCGTTAATAATTCGATCACAGAATTTAACAATCGTTTAGCCTTCTGTTTGGAAGTGCAAGGTGGGCACTTCGAGCAGTTATTATAATACTCGTAATTGCTTACTGCTGTTCCTAACATTCCTTCGTTATTATATAATTTACCTTATTAAATCATTCTTTTCAACTATGAACACGTTTTATTTGAAGGGTAACCTTTCTTGGTAGTTTGGTAATGCTTTGTGACTAACTTTATTTAGATAAAACTAACTAACTGTTACTGAATGGGCTCATTCAGACTACACAACAGTTGTACAACTGCAATTATTGTTAGATATCACCTACATAATTACTTTATTTCCTACTACACTAATGACACTTTAGTTGAAACAACTTGGGGAGTATACACTAGTTTTCATAATGTTCAAATCAAATAAAACCGATCGAAACAAAATAATAATTAGTTAAACGTAGATAGTAGTGTGTTTGTAGCCAAAAATGCCGTTGCAATGTACGTCTCAGGAAACTGTTGAGCTATCCCATCACCAACTAGTTGCCAAACCAATTGCCTACAAGAAAAGTAGCTTCAGATCGAACGTTATGCAGATATTGTCATCTAAAATGCTCTGCGGAGCATAAATCTATGCCTACTGGGTAGTAAACCTTTTCAGAGCTCATAACTTGCAATCTATAGAGCACAATGTGTTCTCATGGTCAGGTGAACTAACGGTCCAGTTGGAATATAGCCAGAACTCCCTATTTGCAAATACTA